>OU015491.1:50912273-51162273 GCA_907164885.2 Dolomedes plantarius | reverse complement strand
AATACATATGAAAACACGAGAAAATTAATGCTATCACACTACATTTACTTGAGAGGGAATCGTAAGAGTATTTCTTACAGATAACTCATTTTTCCCCATAAAATACTTTAATATTCTTTCTCTTTTCATGCTGATTTTTTTTGCAGCACATTTAACATAAATATTAATGGCTCTTTCATAACAAAAATAAGTTTCCGAGAAATCCGTCTTCTTATTTTAAATGTGAATTTTCTTTTTTTCTTCCTCGAGCTACTTTAAGTACGCGATGGAGATTAATGCAAAGAGAATTATTTGGTATAAAAATTCGTTTCTTTCCGATACCGTGACTAAACTCGCGATTTTTATTTTCGTTCTGAGTATTGGGACTTTAACAACGCGTGTTCAGCAAGCTAAAGAATGAAATGCATTTTAAAATATGGAAAGCGTATTATAAACAATGCGTCTGTATTTCTAAGTTTCGCGGGGAGTTACAATAAAGTTTTAGCAATTGAAAACTGTCAGTAGAAGGTGAAAGTAAACTGTATTTATCAAGCCTAATAACAAATAATAATTTGAGCATCAATATCAAATATGTTATACGTATAATGAATGAAAAAGTATATGAAAATGTATAGGATGTAGATATTGTATGAATATGAAGTTTAAAAATTAATAAATGATAATAGTTTTTTAACCTTTTTTAACGTAGGATTATGTTCCTCCATAACGGTCTTCTGGAAAGCAAAATTTCAGACGCTAAAACCGTCGTCAATCCGTCCTCGCGAGTTATAATTTTGGCAACATGCCAAACCCAGTCTGTATCACCTTGGACAAGCAGTAAACAGTTAAACAGGAATGTACCAAAATGGATCAAAATTTTGACATACATATATGTATAAATATATACATACGTACATACTTATATATACATATATACATATATATATAGATACAAATATAGATAACACATACACACATATATACATACAAAAGAGGTAAGCAACGATAAGTAATCCTACGTTAATAACCCGCGGCAGTTTCGTTAGAAGAGACTACCTGAATTTTTTTATGACTCTTTCACTGCATATGAACAAAGAAAACCTCATAGTAAAGATGTAAGAAGAAGAGCCCTGCCTGTAGTTTCGTATCTGGAAAGCCAATTTACCACGTATAGTTTGAATGCCACGATATAGTGGTATTTAAAGCGTAATTTTAATGAACATATAGTTCATGTCTTTCAAAAATCTCTCCAAATATTACGTTTTTGAAAGCAATTTTTTTTTCTTTTACGTGTATCTTCTCTTATCTGATTGATAAAAAAGTATGCACAAAGTCGGGAAGTATATAGAAAAATAAGTAGTATAAAAATTATTCTTTTAATTTTGACACCTTACCTTTTTATTTCCTTATAATAATCATTTATATTCCCTGTGCATTTTATAATCAGAGATTGCCTGATATTTGGAATAAATTGTATATATTACTTGGAGAACTATACCTGATATTTAAAAAACGTTCCGTAAATATTTGAAGCAATGAGATCCAATGAAAAGTTTGTTTGAAATTTACGAAAAATCCCTTTTAGAGGAAAAGAACAGTTCCGACACTCACCGCTTCATTTACTCAATGAAATTTTCTCAGAGAAAGGTCTACAAAATTGAGGTTCTCTCTTAAAAAAAGTGTAGATCTAAGTCATCAGTAAGTAACTTTTAGACAGATTTTTCCAGTAACTGAATGTACTTTTCAAAATTATGTGATAAATCTTGCTAACAGAGAATTTCCAATATAGAAATTAGATCACGTATAGACTAAATAATAATCTTTTCCTTAGATTAGATAAATTCTGAGTTTAAAATAAATATTTTTTTATCCTAAATTCAAAAAGCCTTACCTTTTAATTAATTCACTTATTTAATTAATATTATTATAAATTTTATTATGTTACAAGTCTTACTTTTAGCAGACATGTGCAGGAACTGCTAATACCTATTATAATCTGATTTTGATACTGATTTAATACTGATTTAATATGATTACTAATCTGATTTTGAGTGTTTATTTATATTGAAGGATTTGCTCATTTTTTCGAAGCCCAATTTAAGTTGTCAATGGATTTAAATTATTGTTTCGAAAAAAAATTGATGAAAAATAAAAATAAAAAAATAAAAATTTATCTTTAACCTTGAAATATTAATATTATATAGTCTTCATTTTGTGGCAGTGCCCAATCTTTGACAGAGGCATACAAATGGTATATACTGCGCTACAAAACTTTTAAATTATAACTTCTCACATTTCTATTTTACAGACAAATGACTAATATTTATTAGCATATTCATGCATAGGAATACTGTTAAAATCTATGCATAAAAATATTTCCTTTGCGTTAGACAACAGCATTATTTTTACATTAGCGGTGACCATCACTGCGGACGCATGTTCAAAACAACAACAACATCTAGAATATATAAAAAGAAAAAGTACAGATTCATTTAACGGCAACAAGTAACTTGCGGCATTTTCACCGGTCAAATCCATTCTTTATACAAAGGAAATACAACGGATGGAAGGAAATCATCAATCATTTAGGATGAAAAGTCAAAACAAAGGTTACGCTAACATTACTCATCTATTTTAAGCATTGTTTATCGTTGCCTCGCAGCAAATCCGTTCTGCAGGTTATCTTGAAAAAGCACACATGTTGTATTTTGTTGCTGTAGCGGCTTTTTTCTTGATCCATTCTAGTTCTCCTCAGCAGATTCCCAGACAGTCATGGTTTAAAAAAATAATAGGCGCATATTTAGTCAAAAATAAATAATGTTTAAAAAGCTTTTACATTTCAATTTTTTGATAACATTGATGTATGTGAAACAAGTGAAATAACTAATAAAGTGAATATTTTGTAAAATCTAAGGTATGATCTCATATAAGCGTTTCAGTTATATTCTGCAGCACACATAAAATGAAAATATTTCTGAACAACTAGCAATGCTACTTTATTATCTCATTCTGAGATAAATTATTTTAATACAATGTATAATATTGTACCAAATCCGAGCGACGGGAAAGATATTTTAAAAAGTTAATTTCAAATACAGAAATAAATATGCCAGTTACCACAAATTGAAAAATAGAAATTTATAAAACATTAAATCTTCAGTACACTTTTAACAACTTGCAGAAGAGTAGACAAGATTAAAAACGTTGAATCTTCGCTGGAAGCTGAACAATTCCAGCACCTAAGAACTTTTCTTAACAAGGAGGGAATTCAGATATAAAAATTAACCACAATATAACAGTTATTAATAACTAGCATATGACCTCAACTTCCTTTCTTCTAAGGACCTCGTCTTATACCAGCCAAGAATTATACTTTTTACAAGAAGAACATCACCTGTTGAAAAACCTCAACCGATCGCATCCAAACCAACTTTTTAACTGACTTTTTATTCCAGACTCTTATTCACCTAGGAAACAAAACCCGTGTTGTCACACCGTTCAACCAAACCATTTTCCAACAATAGACCCAAGAACATGATTTATTACTTGCTCCATGGTAGACGCGTGAACGTGCTAAACCATTGTTTTATTTAGCTTGAACTCCAAAACATCGCAGCCTGGCGATAACACGCCAAGTTGGCCCCAAACTCGTAACAATATGAACACTTTGTTGGGAGAATGATATGTATCATTCCCTTCATTGCTAGGCCAATAAATCTTCAACATGGTAAAAATCATTCGCATTTTGAAGTCAAGAACCATTCAAAGTAGGAAAATTCCAAATGAAACTCGATCAATAAATATTACAAATAATAAAATTTAAAAACACTTTTAATCTGAATCAATGTTATATTTACCTGTCAATGTTATATAAAATCCATGTTTTACTTTCCATAGTTTACTTTCATGTAACTAGGACTTGTTTACCATAGTCGTATTATGACGTTTGGCTATGTCGTATTATGTCGTATTATAGTCGTATTATGACGTGTTGACCCACTATGGCGTTTGACTATGAAAACTGAAATACAGAACCCGATAGGTATATGAAATTTATTAAAGTTCTTATCTGAGTGGCAATAAATGATTCAGGTGTTACATGACATCAGGTATCAATGCAAATCAAACATCTTGGGATATCTATAGGTGTATTAACTATCTACTACTGTTCAGTTTCACTTACATTTATGAGGTTAGATTTCTTGAACACAATGACTGCATTTGTTCCATTCTGATAAACCAGCCAGCAAATGAAAAAATTAAAATAAATAATGACATAATTTGATCTTGGGGGAAAATACCATGTGGATTTCTTATAATGTTATACGAAGAAAATTTTAAGTTTACCTGATTATTAAACAAGCTGAACAATTTACAGTTCAAAACCTGTTGAAAGCAATAGTATAAAATTACCCATTTCTTTTTAAGTTATCTATTGTACTTCAGGCTAAACGAAAACGAAAAGAAGAACTGGATTAATATTTTGCCTTTATTAAAACTGAAAGTAGAGAAAACCGAAGACACATAATCACAAGATGGCTTTCATAGAAATATGCTGTACCCCAGACAAATTTGATAATGTGCAAATTTGACAAGACGTAGCCGCATATCGAATCTCAAATGTATTTGTGGGCCGAACCGTTTTTAAGATTCGTGTAGGAGTTTATAAACAGAAACAAATTTATTTTGATTTTTTTTAAACTTTAAAATACAGTGGTACCTCGACTTACGAGTTTAATTCGCTCCATGACGGAGCTCGTAACTCGAAATACTCGTATCTCGAATCAATTTTCCCCATTGAAATGAATGGAAAAGGCATTAATTCGTTCCGGGCTCCCCCAAAACACGCAATTGTTTGTTACATGCTTTTAAATAAGAGAAACGTGCTTATAAATGATGAACATTGTATAAAAATACAATAGAGTGTACTGCAATAAACTTATATTATTAAGTAGAATGTATAACATTTACCTTGCAGATCAGACTTGACGATGTTGATGTAAGAGGAGGAGAAAGGCTGAACTGAATAATTAAATCTTATTCTTTCATTTTTAACCCATTAATGCCCAACATCGAATTCTTTAGTTTTCTTTACCTAATTATGTTCGTACAGATGCAAAATGAACTGAAAAAATAATAAAAAAATTCCTGCATTAAAATTTTAATTTTTATTCAAAATAATGTTACCGTCTTATAAAAAGGACGCTAGGCACGGGAGGGTACAGGTTTTACACAAACACTTCAACCCTTAGATTTTCTAAAACTATTCCTTTTAATGTCGTTTTTAGATAAATAAACGCATGAAACCAATGGAACTCTGCGAAAAAATGCATAATAAAATAAACACAAGGTTTTTAAATTGTATTTTAATCATTTAAAAGAAATCAAAACAATTTAAAAAGCTGAAAATGTCAAAAATAATGTCTCAAAAGGCACAAATTTAATAAATTATGTCTTATGATAAATTTTACACACTTTTATATTTAAATTTACATATAAAAGGGGCTTATTAAAATACAAAATAATGAAAAAAGCTATTCGTAATCTTTTTTTTACACAATTTATATACAAGCTATTTTGTGCGAAATATTTCAAAGCATTTATCATGCAATCCAACTAAACATTTATTGCATTTTCTTGTGGATTTTTTGCCGCAGTAGGCGTATCTTATCTGTTTTGGATTCACAACGATTAAATGATCTTTTCCGCCATATCGGACATCACCAGACACTCTTTTTGAAAGTTTTTATTGGTTTCCCTGCAGCCAGACTGTTATTTGGTCTCTTACTGTACTTAGAAAAATATGTCTGACAGATTTCTCTTCTAAAGTGGAGGAGATCCATTCTGTTACTGTCATTAGAAGGGCATAATCTGTTAATAGCCACTCATTTTGGATTGATGCTTCTAAGCTAAATAAAAACAGAGGCCACCACCATTTTTTAGACAATATGGAACACTGGTATTGTGCCAGATTTTGATCCATTTGATCGGTACCTCCCATAAATTTATTATATTGAGACACAATATACGGTTGGTCAATCTCTATAAATCTTTTATCAATATTCGACCAGCGTTTGGCCTGAGCTACAGGTTCAATACCATAATGGTTGGACGCCAAAGTAACGATACTATTGTCATTCCATCGAGCCATTTTAAAATTTTGCTGTTCTGAAAATCAAAACTTTCCCTACTCTTCTTTTTAACAGATTTAACATCGCCAAGTGGACATTTTTTAGTTCTATTAACCCGTATAGTGCCAGTCATCGGTAACTTCATTAGATGGTGGGTCCAAATAAATATCCGCTTCATGGAATGTATCATTATCAGATAATTCTGCCATTAAAGCTAATGCCTCTCCACAGTCAAACTTAAAATAAAAACAAAAATGTAAATAAGAGCTTTAAAACTTATCGATTGCTCATTTCAGTATATTTAGATCAAATATAATTTGGATTAAAAGACAAAATTCTTAAAATTTATTAAATTATAGACATTTAAAATACACATATTTTTAAAAAATCCAGACAATTACTTATGTACTTCGTAATTTTTCTTTATTTTTTGAAATCACTAAATACAGAACACATCCTTTGATTAAAATTTTTGTATTTAAGAGGCTAATTTGTTAATACGTTCATTTCATTATCAAGAGCCTAATATTTCTCTTAAAAAAGAAATTTTTTTAATCATTCCTTAATCAATACAACATTTATTTTTAAATTATTTTCATAAATAAGGAATACTCAATAATCTTTATTTATAAAAATAATTTATAACATAATTTTTCTGAAAATAAATAGCATTTCCTTTTCTATATGGTAATAAAGCATCATAAATTGAGAAAAAAAGACGCATTCGTATAGCGGAACAGGTCAGAAAAACATGTACCCATTCGTGCCTAGCGTCCTATATATAGAACGCTACGCAAAAGAAAATATAACAGCGTTAAAAAATAATTTTAACAATTTTGAAAAATACATATTTAAGAAAAGAGTATTGACTGTGATAACAGCATAAAATATTTTCGTAACATTGAAAAACAATAAAATAAACTTACTTTTTGTGTGACGATCTTTTGAAAACCTAAAAAACGACTAACTCTGAATTTAGACCCTCAAAGCAGAAATAGAACATTAATGTAGTGCTACCAACTGATGAATAATAAGAAATACAACACTTTATCATGATATTCTGCTATTTGGATCGAAAAAAAATAAAACATTCAGTGATTTAGAGCTTATTATGTAAGCGTCCTTTTAAAAGGGCGCTAGGCACTAATGGGTTAACCAAGGTCATCCCATCCCCAAGACCCCATAGGGGTTCCAGTGTGGGGGAGGGATTTGAAGCTATTTCTCTGTGAGAGAGGTTGGGCGCTGTTCGGTTTCGGATGGCGACTCAAGTGTGGGCAGAGCAAGCTGCCCGGGTGATAATTGTTGAGTGTTAATCTCTCGTATTAAGACTGGATAGTAGTCTCAGAATAATATTATACAATTGTATAAAAATTTTACATAAAGGTTGTAAATATTATACGCTTCTCGGGTTCTCATTTGATGAGCACGTAACATGGCGTTCGCTGCGCAAACTAGCGGTGGGGTATCTGAAGTTTGCTCATAACCCAAATTATAGCTCGTAACTCGAAGCAAAAAGTCTGCCAAGAGAATGCTCGTATCTCGAAAAACTCGTAAGTCGAGATCGTCAGTCGAGGCACCACTGTAATTGTCTTTGCTCTAAATTTTAAACTTTAAAGTTTTAGATAAAATGAAGTTAACTTTATCATTGTAACACATAAACAATAATGCAGTGAACCATATATATTTAATTTTACCGTTTATGATGTCATGTTCCTCACAAGATAGTCAGTGATCGGAGAAACGAATGATGTTGCAATAAGAAACATGTTTTCTAGGTGTGAAGCCCTCGTAACAGGTTAAAAAAAGTGATTCTCAAGCTTTTTTTCATCGTGGTACACTTTTAATAATTTAAAAATTTTGCGGCACACTAACAAAAAGATAAATTTAAAAGAATTTTACTTAGATAAGTGATTGATGTACCTATAATATATTTTGTAAAAATATCATACGGAATAATTTTCATTAAAACATAAATTGAAATTACATTACAGAGTAAACAAAATGTTTATTAAAAAAATACAAATGTAACTTTAAATGTAATATACAAATTACATTTAATGAGAAATTTGAGCTTGTTGTTTTTTGATAACTTCATTTATATTTGTTCATAAAAATGATAATGCTATTCTCATTTCGTGATCCTGATTTAAAAGTTTGGATCTTTTTTTATCGTTTTTATGTTGGTCAAAGCCGAAATTCCGAATTCGCGCAAATAAGATGTGGAAAATTGTAGAAACACACTTAAAGCTTTTTTGTGATATTGTCCGATAATCGTATCTAAGATTAATCCAGAACAAATTAACTGATTTTTCTGAATGTTTTGAAATTAAATATCAGTTATTATACACCGAAATTAATCCTTCCTCTTCTCTCAAAGTTAATGCATACACCGATGTCGTTTATCACAAATGGATTTCGAATCCAATCACATTTTTTATTTTTAAATATGAAAGTAATGAACCATTCTTTGCTCTAATATTGTCAAATGATCTATTGTATTTTATGAATCATTTTATAACAGTGATTTGGAAATGACTCAAACTTTTATAAACTACCTTCTTGTGCTTTATTCTACCATAAATTTTTTTTTTGAAATCCCAACAATTTATCGGTTGAGTTTAAAATATTTCGTTTCGTTCTTTGCATACTTGTATTTATGTTATTAAAAATAACAAAAATATCAGATAAGTAATCTAGCTTAACACACCATATTTTTTTCATCCAAGAAATCCACAAAATCATTATTATCTTGTTCAAAAATATCTTTATCTCTTTTTTTTTAAATTTAGCCACTCCCCGCTAGGAATGTACAATCGATCGAACTACTTGTCTGAAGTTGCTTATCTATGGGTATTCGCAGTGACGGCACACTAAATTGCCGCGACACAGTGGTTGAGAATCACTGGATTAAAATCATGTCGCGTGTCAAAGTTACACGAGCATGCTGTTACATAAGCATGCAGTAGACAGACTGATCTGCAGTTGTTAACCCAGTGCAATTGCAGAGCAATCATTGATAAGAGAAGTGGATTAATGTAAAGTGCTGAAGAAGCACAATAAGAAAATAAAATATGCCTTTCATGAAATATATCTTGCACAATTCAGTAAAGCTCCTTGCATATTTGCAGAATGGAGCAAAATCAAATTGTGATTATCATAGGACAATGTGAAAAAAATCGTTCAATATCGCACCGGTTTTATAGTAAGCCTTTTTAGCTTTTTCCAGTTTTTAAGAAAGTTATCAAGTTTATTAACGTACACCATATTGAATATCCTTAAATCAGCGGCATGCAAGCCCCACACATGCCTATACATAAATATATCCATACAGATACATACAGGTGGTTATAAAAATAATGGAAACACTAAGAAACAACATGAAAACCTTTATTAATACGGTACAGAATCACCTTTGTATATAATACCACCTGATTCACCTTGAAATTGGATTATACAAGTCATGAATAGTGGTTAAGAATATATTACACCATTCTTCAGGGAAAAATTATGACAGTCCCTGTAGAGATGCTTTGGTGGATATCGATACCTAGCTGTATCCGCTTATACAGATCACAGTGGTTGGATGATATATAGTCGGGGGGGGGAAGGATTGTACAGGGCAAGATAAGGTATTTGACTTTTTTTTCATGCTCTTCAAACCAATACTTGATAGATTTAGCTGTATGTATATTGGGATTATCATTCTGGAGAATGCCATCTCCTGTAAGAAAAAATGTTTGCACCATAGGATGGACTAGTAAGCTAAAATTTCGACATAGTCCTTCCCATTCAATCTCCCTTTTTAGGGTTACAATAGGTGTCGTATTGTCTGTCCTGAATTTAGATTTCTGGGCGTGAAACGTAGTTTATTTGGGTTAGTACTTATTTATTTATAATTAAAATTATTTGGTTGCGTTGTGTTTAAGTTATTTTGTTGAATCCAACCCAAGCTCTGGACACCAATTGACAATAACGAACAGATCAAATAGACATAAATTAAACCGACTCATTACGTTTAAAATAGATCATAATTTATTTACAAAGAAACTAATATTTACAAATTATGCTACGAACATTTATAATCATAACCTTCTTAGCAAAATATTCAATTTTCAAATTCCAACTTTTTCAATGTTTCAAAATTCTAAGCATACTCAATCACTTAATCAAAATATTTATCAATTTATTTACCACCTTTATAGGATTAGGGAGCGTAAAGACTTAGAACCAACAAACACAAAATTTGACTCTAACCGAAACAATCTATACTCTTTTTCTATCTCTGTAACACACCAAAACTAACTCGAAACCGTGGGAACTGAACAAATCAAAATAATGCAAAACACTCACTCAGTTTGCTGACCTTTGATGATTGTTGACATTCGATTTAATGTGATGGGGTCCGGGGGTCGAAAACCTTCCTTGGCATGGGGCGGTCACGTCTGGCTTTATGATGAGGAAAACCTCTCGACGTCTGGCGGAATATCTAAGTAGTCTCCACTCTATGATTCCATCAACTCCTTGTCTCAAACTCAGGTGCGGTCTTCACTTGATTAACGGTCGATAACGTCTATGCGTAACCCCAGATGCGGGCTCCACTCCAACAGCTGTCGATTGCGT
This sequence comes from Dolomedes plantarius, assembly GCA_907164885.2. NCBI lineage: Eukaryota > Metazoa > Arthropoda > Arachnida > Araneae > Dolomedidae > Dolomedes > Dolomedes plantarius. The sequence goes on along the minus strand of OU015491.1, from coordinate 51,151,543 downwards.
CTTCTACCTAACTTAGATGCTGACTCCACTCGACCAACTGCCGATTTATGTCTTCTGCGCAAATTTAGATTCACGGGAAACCAACAGCCTGACCCGTCAAAAAAACTCCGATTCAAAATTCTATGAAAGACAACCCAGGGTTGCGGGGACCCTACAGCTTCCCTGTCAAAATCTTAATCCCTCTCCTTTTTTTTTTCAGAACCATGTATATATATCCTTTCATTCTCTTTGTCTAAAATTAATCCCGCCTTCTAATAAAACCTCTAGCCATTCCACGTTCTGCAATGTTTTTTTATTCGTATATCCAAAACTCAAAATCTTCGATTGGATATCTCTCTCCAAATGGGTGTGCACTTCAATTTCGTCACAAGACCACCCAAAGTCAACTCCACGTGTCTTGCGGTCTACCTCCCAAACAGGCCTAATAAATTCGTTTACAAAAGGGTATTTTACTTTAATGTCAAACCCTGGAGCCATCCCCTTATCTGCGTCTGGAATCGGAAACCACCGACAAACCGCTTTCGTCCCCCTTTTCTCTTGCCCAAACATAAAAGACACCGTATTATTCTTTAATTAAAAGTCTCTTATGCCGGTACACTTCTCCAAAATGTAATGCTGCCGCCTTTACATATTTCTTCTACAATATTTCAGTTAACTTTTATCCAAATTAAAGGCGCATCATTACAATAGGGCCTGAAGAAAACCATGAGATGCCATCCCAAACCCTGATAGATCTACCTCCATGACTGACAGTTAAGATGAGACAGCCAGAATCTTACGCTTGTGTAGGTGTTCTGCAGACATACGCACGCCTTGTTCCGGGGAACAATGGGAACAATGATTTGTCCGACCAAATTCCTTTTCTGGACATATTACCCGACCAGGATTTGAGTTCGTGGCTGTAATGATGCGCCTTTGGCATCTATTACAAGTGGCTTGGAAATAGCTACTCTTCCGCAAAATCTTTGATTGTGAAGTTCCCTTCTACCTCTAATGGTTGATACCGGAACATGCAGATGCACATTGAGCTCTTCGGTCATTTTGGTTGGAGTTTGGTTGGAGGCTTTCTTCATGTCACAATCCGCTTCAATACCTCTTCCGCCTCTTTCACTCAGCTCTCCCTTTCATCCAGTATTCTGTTTGGCAAAGGATGTTTTACCGTGCACTCTGTATGCTATCATGACTTTTGATACCATAGCTGGAAAAACACCCATTAGCCTGAGGGTTGCAGTAGCAGATACTCCATTTTTAAACGCGCTCCAACAATTTGCCCTTTTCGCAGAGTTTGCAAGGTTTGACATTTTACGCTGTTCCCCACAAAAGCACGATGTCCTTAGCTTCATTACTGCTACCTGGAAGTAGAATAATACATATACTATAATATATAAAAAATACGGGTGGCCAGACTTGTTTTTAAGGAATACGAAGCACATTCATAAACACCACTAATATTGATAGGTGTTTCTCTTATTTTGATAACCACCTGTATATAAATTCATAGATACATATATAGAAATGCACATACAAATATCAAAATTCAGCTGTCTTAAAAGATTGGTATAAAAATTCTTTTATTGGTTATTTGAGAATATTGGTCTAATGCTCTACGTATTTTCTGATATTTCGTGTAGTTTAGTGCCTGAATCAACACTACTTAAAACCAAAGAATATACGTAGGAGGAGATTTCCAATAATACTTAAGAAAAATCACAAGTTATCTCTGAAATTAAGTCTTATATTCTTCTTGATTCCATAACAAAATCAATATGAATATCGTAACTGACAACATTATAGGAAAACACATACGCCCTAAACGTATTATCTATATATAAAAAACAGTTCCTTAACTGACTGACTGACTGACAAACAACGCACAGACCAAACCACTGGACCTAAAGGGCTGAAATTTTGCATGACAATTCTTCTTATAATGTAGGGGTGCACAAAGAAAGATTTTTGAAAATTCTTCTTAGATTTTTAAAATGAAATTTTTAAGCTTTTTGTAATTTCTTTTAAGTTTGCATTTCAAATAATAATTTGAGTGTTATAAAATTTATATCAAGAGAAAGACCATAAAAATTCCTTTAAAATGAAATCTTTTTCGATTATTTACCTCCAATTTCTGGTTTTTGGTGAATTTTTAAAGATTAATTTTTAGAATTTCGTTTAGTAAATCCTGAACACGTGATTTCTTTTTCTGGTTCTTTAAATTAATTTATCGTCACGTGTATAGAACGAAATAGACAAAAAATTTTCTTTCTAATGCAGCAGACGATTGGACATTACCGAAAAAAATATTAAAATACAAGAAAAGATATGTTCCTCAAACTTCACTATATTAACTGTACTATATTCTATAATATGTTCCATTAGATTCAATTTGAATATTTTCTTCTACATTATTTTGTCCATAAAAATATACGTTACGATTTTTTTATAAATATATTTGCATCGATGACAGCCTGCACACGTCTGGGGAAGCTTTCCACCAGTTTTTTATAGGTGTCCATAGGAATTGACTTCCAGTCGTCCATCACAGCTGAAGTGAGTGCTGGCAGTGAGGATGGTCGATTTGGCTGGCTACGTATTCTGCTTTTTAATTCGTCCCAAAGGTGTTCAATGGGATTTAGATCGAAGCTCTGAGAAGGTCAGTTCAGTTTTTTCAACACCCAATTCGTCAAACGATGACTGCGTAAGTCTCGATGTGTGAATGGAGCAGTTATTCTGCGGGAAGAGAAATGGGCTTTCCTCGAAATATTGCCATAGAATTGGGATATCAGCATTGTCCAGAATGTTAACATACATCTCAGAGTTCATCTTTCCAACCCCAGGAACTAAGGAATCCAGGCCAAACCATAAAAAACATCCCCACACCATGATTCTGCCACCACCAAACTTAACATTCGGCACAATGCAGTCACGTAAAAAGCGATCGCCGGGCATCCGCGAAACCCAGACCCGTCGATCAGACTGCCAGACTGTAAAGCGGGATTCATCACTCCAAAGAACATTTTTCCACATGTCCACAGTCCCATGACGGTGATCTTCGCACCATTTCAATCAACGTTTCGCATTGTGGGGAGTGATGTTCGGCTTGTGAGCGGCTGAACGACCATGGAATCCCAGGTTTTTTAACTCTCGACGAACAGTCCTACTTCTATCACTAACGCCTGATGAACTTTGGAACTCCTGAGTGATTGCAATCAACGAGGACTTGCAATTTTGTTTCACTACCCTTTTCAGAGTTCTACGACTGCGTTCACAAATTATTTTCGGCCTGCCACTTCGTTTTTCTGCAGTTTCATTGCCTCGACGTTTCCACTTCACAATTGCATCACTCACAGTGGATTTTGTCTTCTGTAGAATGTCCGAAATTTCACGAACTGATTCCCCACAAAGGTGGCATCCCACTATAATGCCTCGATCAAAGTCACTAAGCCCCTTTGACTTACTCATTGTCTCACAAACGCATAAATATGACCTGACAAACCTCTACCAACACTTTTATAGCTTTCGGCCACGCATCAAATTACGTCACCTGCCAGATCCACTTCTTTAGGGGGTGTGTCCGGATACTTTGGGCCAGATAGTGTAAAAACAATATAAATGTTGTTAAATATTTCATTGTCATAAAATATATGTTTTAAATTTTTTTTATCAGTAAATGCGTAATTTCGGCTTTGCTAATGAAGCCAACATTTTAAATGCCTTAGATAATGCAGTGTCTTCAGCATCAGTTGCGCAATAAAATCCACTTATTTAGCTTTTATGGTTAACTGAATGCTAGGAGAAATTGTGGTTTTCTCTAATACATGCATGAACGCACAGACTTGTATGTTTGCAGTTTGAAGTGCATAAATTTTCATCAACGATTTGTACAATTCACACCTGTGAAGTTTCGTTGATGCACGTATATCTTACACTTCACTTCATTCAATATCAACTTAAGGGTTTGGTTTTTTTTTTCAATATTCTAACAAATACACTTCAAAAAAATTTCGTTCGTCATTTTTCAGTTTCTCTCCAGCTCTTCGAAAACAAGCTGCCCACTTTAAATTTAATTTCCGTCTATGGAACTTTTCAGATAAACGCTAATGCAATTTAGCAACGTAAGGAAATCATTGATAAGAGAATAAAATTCTTTGAAGTTTAAGGAATATATTTCAAAAATATGCAAATGTAATTTGAAGATAAAAAAAATAAAACTTGCAGGCAACTTTTTTGTCTATTTTTAAAGGAGGAATTTGAACATATATCTTTCAACTGAACAATTTTCTATGAGAATAAAATTCACTTCTTTGATAATCTTTTGAAATCGCAGTTTAAAGATTTTCTAAATTCAATACTAAATTTTGTATCTTACTGAATTGATTTTCATAATTTTTTAGTTTGAAGTTACAAATAGATGAATCATTTATCTACTTCTGATAAATTTTTAAATGAAATATTGTTGATAATCAAATAATTACTTAAAAATATACCTAGGGAAATTATCTATAATTCAAAAACAGACAATATGAAATAATTTTTGACTGCCTGTACCAGGAGCATTTACAAATAAAATACAGTGCTTAACGTTGAAAAATAGAATCAAAGTTTTCTTTTGTTACAAAATTGATCTTACAACAATAAATTTTGTACTAAATTCCTAATCATTGTTATTACCTTGTCGTATAAACATTTAAAATTAACCACTTTAATTTTAGAGTGGAAATTATAAGAATGCGTACATTCCATACTGCTTAAAATTGTTTAACACAACATTGATTGTAATTTTTAGACTGTTATATTTCTTTTCCCAAAACCTTAAAGTAGTGTCTGATATTGCCATCTAATCGTCTTTTAAGTGAAAAACCGTTGTAGTTGTTACGTATAAAAACCTGTCAAGCATTTTCTACAAATTTACTCTATGAAGTTTCTTCTATGTCAAAATTAATCTTCATATTATCTATAACACTATTTCTGCACAATCGACAGGTCATCAATTTTAACTTTATTTTCTTCCTTTATACTTTCATTATACTTGTTACTTACATGCACACACATCTATATGTATAACGCATTCTGAACAAATATACAAACATACACGTAATGTTAATACGCAATTTTTAAATATCCTCTCAGCATCATTTACTTGTTATAGCCTTTTAATTGGCATGATATTCTTTTTTTTTTACATTTCCCTTTAACGTTCACCATGAAATTACCCTGGTATGAATTTCTGTAGAATGAAGATACTGGCCAGGAGATTTTGCAGACTTAAGCATATCTTTTCCATACAAAAATCCTCTCTTTTAGTCAATTCTAAACTTCCTTTTAGTAAGAGGACAGCACCGTTTGTCGCTCTGCAAATTCTTTACCCATGAAAATTTGATGAAAAGCTTTGACATTCAAGAATGAAATTTTTTTTTCGCTACTCCCTAAATATCAGAGTTGAGCTGTATGTAGATAGGATAAGTTCTTGGGGAAAGTTTTGCCTGTTTGTTAGTATTTATTGTCGTTATAAAGAAATTTGAATATATATATATATATATATATATATATATATATATATATATATATATATATATATATATATAAGGCTGGAAAAAAAAGAACCACTAGCCAGAGTGACTTCAAATTTGAACTGAATATACTGGAAGAAGGGGGAAACGATTTGGCGTAATGAAAAAAGAAATCCAAAATGATACAGCGCCATCTATTGATACATTTTGGAACTTTTTTATTATGCCAAAACATTTCCCCCTTCGTCCAGTACATTCAGTTCAAATTTGAAATTATTCTGACCAGTGGTTCTTTTTTTTTGCAGCCTTTTAAAAGTGGGACTTTAATTATGGACACCCTGTATATATATATGTATGTGTGTGTGTGTGTGTATGTGTGTAAGTAATAAGCCGGCCCGGCCCCGTGGATGATGATGTTGACCGGAGACGGCATACCACAGGGAAGAAAGTACGTGGTCAATAATAAATAGTTTTTTTCACTTCTTCAAATGCAACTTTATTGGCATTCTACTCGAAGGGTTACATATTGCATGTTTAATAGGCAACACAGTCACGCCAACATCCGCTCCTGAAGGCATGCTTGAGCTTTTATAAACTCATAGACGGTTCGGCATGTGACCGTGCAAACGGGCAGCGATTCGCTGTGCCTGGATCTCCGGGCTTGCAAAACTTTTATGATGAAGAGCGATTATCTCAATTTACAGGGATCGTATAGTATATGCCGAAATCAACTCCTTTGTTCTTAAATTGAAAGCGAACAACGTAATTAATCTACGCACAAGGAAATTTAACCTTCCAGCACGCGCGTCTGCGCAAATTTTACGATAAATTCGGTTTTAATGCACTTTTTTCGCATATCGCAGCTGGGACATCTGAAGGTCATTTCTATTCCTCCTTTCAACCCTTCTCCACATCATAGAATGTGAAAACAGGAAATCACATGACAATTTTGATTGATAACCGGGCTTTTGTACTACGTGGTATCTTGTTCGTAAAATTTACGACACGCACGTAGTCGTGGGGGAAAATTCGGAAAATATTTTTTCTCAAGTGTTTTGTAGTTTTGTGTTAATAATTGACGTGTATTGTTTTAATTTGTATAAAGTCAAATCTATAGTTTCATATTGGTTTTCATGGCAAAAAAAATATATATAACCAGCTGATTTTTCCCGCATTCTTCAAGAATTATCTGATGAAGAAAACGAAAGTAAGGAAACATTTGGATTTGAGAGCGATAGCGATTTTTGTAAAGAGGATGTAGAAATAAATGATATCAGTAGTGAATCTGAACAATATATTTTGGATGATGATAATAATGATTCAGAGGAAAGAAATGATGATGACATGTTCTATGTTGGTAAGGATAAATCGTCTAAGTGACGAAAAGTGAAGTATGCAAACTGCTCAAAGACGAAAAAGATGAGTATTGTGAAAGTTTTCCTGGCCTAAAACACCATGCCAAGGATATAGAGGATGAAATAGGTTCGTTTTCAAAAATAAGTGATATAAATATGCTTGATGAAATTTTGGAATGTACAAATAAATATATAGGTATTTAAAAATCATTTACTATCATTTGAATGTGATATCATTTGTAATTTTCAACAATAAGGTCAATGTTTTATTTCTTAACAAATTTATCATCAATATTCATTCATTTATGTCGTCTTTCGTGCCAAAAACGGTAAAATAACATCAGTCGTAAAAAAAAGACGCGCGCGTGCTCATGTAAAATTGCCCAGCGCGTGTGCTGGAAGGTTGAAAAGAATTTAGAATTTTGAAAGGGTTTTGGGGTTATATATATATAGTTGAAATGACCCGAATGGTCATCCCCTGAAATAAGGACACACATCGTGGCCGAAAACAATACGATTCGAATTTAACGAACAATGCAGTTTATTTCAGCAAAATGTTCTTACAAAGCAAGCTCCAACTCTCTTCTGGCGAGCATATCCAAGTAGCTGTAAAAGGGTTGCCGGAAATTCGCGAGGTAGGTCAGTATTGGAAAAGGGTAAAGGCCGGAAAGATTACCATAGAGAGAGAGAACTTAGATTACAGGCGATGAAAGATTAGGGGTGGTTAAAATTTATTACATATATATACTACATCCGTTTCTGTATCTGTGGCACCTGGTTGCCACTTTAGAAGCTCATCTCATTTACTGGCCACGTGCGCGCCATGCAGCGTCTTGGAAGTAGGATAAACTTGACATGTCAAATAACCTTTCTTTTACTCTATGTAAGTATGTAAATAACTTTCCCTCTTTATGATTCTTATACATGTCAATTAACTAAATATCAGTATTGTAGATAATGTGTTCCAGTAAAGAAAATTCTTCTTATTCTCCGCTGAAATGAACTAATTAAATGTGTCCGACCATTCAAGCCAGCAACAATCCAAGACATCGCCTGCAGTATATTAGGATATATCTAATACAAAGCCACCCCCATGCAATTTTGCACGTCTTGTTCGAAGTGACGTCAGTGGACGCTGCGTTTAAAAACGAAGAGGAGAGAAAAAATGCTTATTATTATCATATTGCGCTGTGACGTTCAAGTTGGTACCAACGTTCGCTCCTTAAGGTAGTAAAAATGCATCGAGGGGAAAACGCACAAGTAGAATAAAAACCTCGATCACTTTAAGCAGCCAAAAGTCGGGACCTAGGGCCAGATGCAGAGCAGAGGATAGATCGTAAATTGAGAAACAAACTGGAAGAGTGAATAGAGAGACCCTGTAGTCAAATTGTAGATTTAATTTAAGGGCATATTTACACAATAGTACCTATTTCTGTAGGCAGACAGGTAAGTATCTACTCAATACATTATATAAAAATGATGAAAAACTGTGAAAAAATTAATACTACCCTATAGGGTAACAGTAACTGCAACGCAATTAAACTAAAAATTATATTCTCATTTGCAAAAGAGAACATATATATATATATATAAACATATATATATATATTATATTTTATTATTTCTTTTCATTAACCAATGCGGATGCACTTGTAATCAAACATTGGCCTATACTACGCCGCAATTTTACTGCCCATTTTATTATGGGGGCACGATGTATGTATATATTTGCACACTTATATTATGTGTGCAAATATATACATACATCGTGCCCCCATAATAAAATGGGGAACATGTTAAAATATTTGTTTTGCAACGGTAATAAAAGAAAAATTGTATAACAAGTTAGAAAAACATGCGAAATGTCTATTCTCATTAAATAACTATTATTCACGTTTATATATTAAAGCCACTTTATAAGGAAAATCATCTACTGAGTTTAAAGTACAATATTTATATATGCCCATTATGTACCTTCTATACCTTCAAGGAACACTTGAGAGAACAGCAGGTTTGAGATATTGACTAAATAGAGTTGTTGTCTCGAAAAGGTGTTATCTTCTCACGATTTCTTGTTTAGTGAAATGTATATTGAAGAATGACTTATAAAAGTCTATACAAGTGAAAATGTTTAAAAAGAGAATGCGATTGGTATTTATATACATTTTTATTCAAAGGGAGAAAACAGTATTTGCTTAAGTTTGAGTAATTTCCAGGACAATTACATACATATATGTACATATATGTGAGACGAATTCCCTCCCCAGTGCTCGAGAAACGCACTATCCCGCTCCTGACAGAGGTGAGATGCCAAGATACCGGAGAGTGCAATGACCCACGCCCCCCTTGTCCGCGAGAGGAGAGATTATGTCGGGGGAAGAAGGGCTTCGCTGGCGGTTACGAGAAAGACGGACTCTGAGACGGACTCCCGACGACATAGGAGTCAGACGCTTAAAGACAACCTGTAGACGATATAATATTTTAACCATCCTTTGAATAAATGTACCTTTGTTATTGTGAGATTTTAGGAGTGATTTCTGCTTTAATGAATGCAAATACTCCTTCACACTAATGGTATCCCACACACACACACACACACACACACACACACACACACACACACACACACACACACACACACAGATATATATATATATATACCCAACAAACACAGGACTGACGGCAGCTTATCGGGCCAGTGCTGGAGGCACCGGTTGAACGACAAGTACGGGAGAATTTTGTCGGGCCACTGGCGGGTTGTTTACGAACCTCCGAAGGGGAAACGCTTTCCGTTTACGTGTTTCAGGGCCTGTTATGGGTTGATATGAATCGCACCGAAATCGTTTACCCTGCATCGTCCCGGAACTGTACCTCCGATTCGTAACCACAAGTAACAGATATCTGCATCAGAATTATGGATTTGAAAGGGAAGGCGAAGATTAAATTTAACAGACTTTTCAAAAATATTTATTTCATTGTTGTGAAACTTCTTTTACGCGGAAAATTCCCATAATTTTCCTTGTATGTAAAGATTGTATTATGTGAAAAGTATTATGTGAAATTGTATAATTGTATTATGTGAAAATTCACATAATTTTCCTTGTATGTAAAGATTGTATTCTGTGTGTATGTTTTTAACTCCCTAGAAGCTTATAAAAACAGATGAAAATTAGTTTCAATTTTATATATTACTGGAGAAATTAAATATCTACTTAAAAATGGGTCCTTGTTTCACCACTCTTTATTTATAAGAGAGGAAATAGTGATAAAATTTGTATTTTTTTAAATTTCTTCTATAGTATATTAAAATAATAATATATATTTTTGTAGATAAAATATTCAAAATATATTTTTCAGGAAATTTACATATTCTAAGTATTTCTAATTGTTAGATGCCATTATAAAACAACTGATTTTGTAGAATTTTTTCTCGAATTTCATCGTATTAATTTTACAGTAACATATTCTTATAATACAAATTTGAATGAAAGAAAAAGAATTTTAAATTTACAGACCTTAGTTAAAATAAACAAATCACACATATTTAGAAAAATATTAATGTAATGTAATGTCAGAGACATAGACAGTAGATGTCATGAGACACCAAAAAATATCAAAAAATAAGACCCTTTATCCTCAGTACGTACATTGAAGAATATATATTACATTGTTTTTTTTTGTAATTGAATCAGGATACGAGAAATAATATTTACAATAAGAAAAAAAAAGGCAAAAAAATTAGTTTAAATAAATGTTAGAAATAAAAAATAAGGCAATTAAGTTTAAAATAATAAGTAAGTTATATTTAATAAATTAAATTGGCAGGTTTGAACATCCGTGAGTACAGATAACAGAACTGCACTTTGCAGGATCGAACCGAGGACTGAAGCATGGGAAGCAAAAACGAACGCCCCACACCAGCATTCCCTGATAGGGTATCAAGTGTGGAACTTCAATAAGAGGAAACTGCCTCGCATGGAACAGAAAAATAAAGGAAAAATGTTAAACACTATCAGAAACCACACTATCAGAATTAACCTGTGAACAATTAATGGACTGGGTAAGATTTGAAATATTAAGATCGGAACATAAATTTTTAATTTTTAAGTCGTCGTTCGGTTTTGGGATTTTTTTTCCAAAAAAATTCAATGCGTAAGTAAATTAAGTAATTTTGAAAGGTCCGATATTAATCCAATTGCAGTAATGTTTTCAGATAAGATTTTGAGAAAGTTTCATGAAATTGATTTGGGATATTGAATTTTGACTAGGTTGTACATTTTCTTGAGGGTATCTTTTTACCCTTCCGTCATTAAAAAAAAAAACATGGCTCAGGTTTGGTTTCCCGCCTAACAGGAAATTCATCATTAGCAGCGGGAATTTCTTTCCTCCGGATTACGACAGTTTCCTAGGATAGAAAATTGGTTAGAGAGATTGATTCGATCATTAATGCTAGTTAAGGTGACTGCCTACGTTGAAAATGCCATTTTTGACTATTTTGATCAATTTAATTTTTTGCAAGAATCTTGTAAATCAATCTTTTCTCTTTTCAAAACAGTTTTGATTTTCATTCTACGTCAATTAGAAGCAGAGTTATAGCTATTTTAAAAAACATCGTCTAATACAAAATTTAAGTGACAAACAACTTTAAATGCGACCATTTTTTGACCATTTTGGTCAATTTTATTTTTTGCAAGAATCTTGTAATTCAATCTTTTCTCTTTTCAAAACCGCTTAGATTTTCATTCTACATCAATTAGAAGCAGAGTTATAGCTATTTTAAAAAACACCGTCTAATACAAAATTGAAGTGACAAACAACTTTAAAGGCGTTTTTCTCAGAATTATGTTTTTTAGCAAAAATCTCTACCGTTATCATGATATTTCAGATAATAATGCATATAATTTGATAAAATTTTCAGGAAATGTTTTAGATGCTATTGTTGATGAAATGACGTACAATAATTGATGTATAATAAATAGTTTTTTGTTTGGGGCTGTTTTTATAAGGAAAGGAATGACGATTTGGGGAAAATTTTCATATTGGAACATAAAATTGTCTGTATTATTTTTGCATTTCAAAATTTCTCTTAGATTGTAGGTCATTTTGAAGATAACCGTTATATGTATCATGTGTGAGAAGGAAATTAAAATAGTAGCATTAGAATTTTGTTCAGAGTGATAAGCGTTTTAGCTAAATTTCATTAAAAATTACTTCAAATTGACCAATTTATAAAAAAGTATATTGTTTACAGGAAAGTTTTTTTTTTATTTTTTATTTTTAAATGCTGTTTTACCATATGAGACAAAAAAATCCTTAAAAAAACAATTTTTTAAAAAAATTGGCTCCGAACGTAGGCAGTCACCTTAAGTTAGAGTCGAGAGCAATTCGCTTTAGACTAACCCAAATTTAAAAAATCACATTATGTTCGATTTCGTTCAAAATTACCACATCACATTGCATACCAAGATTATAATATTTTATACATTACATATACAATGTATTTTTCATTTTCATAATAAAACTAAACTTTTGAATGTAGTTGACTTTTTTATGCGGCCCGCCTGCCTTGAAAAAATTTACCATGTGGCCCAGATGCTGCAAAAGGTTAAACACCCTGCTTTAAGCTCATCAGCCTGATTCAGAGGTTTAACTTTTTCAGATTTAGGAATATAATCAAAAGTGGGTGTAGAAGAAAATTTAAACGCACACTTACTGTGCATAAGATTAAAAAGTTCTTTGAGATTGGGGATGTTAAACGTTATTTTGAAAAAAAAGAAATTCATGTTTTTCAAAAGTCCATAGTAATCACACATGGTTTCCATTACTTATTTCACTGACACATTGAATTGTGTTTTGTTTTGTTTTTTATTATTAAATTTTGGCATTATCTTTTGAGAATGTATTTTCGTTTTTATCAATGCAACTCTTGCAGAAGTGCCACGGACGGGTAAGGGTGACTCGGTAACGAATTTAACAATCCTTTCTACTGCTTGTGTGTGACATGGAAAATTGCTGAAGTCAGTACGTTGACTCTCCTGATCAGATTATTTTGCTTCCTAGTTTATAATCAGAAATATGCCTCGTTCTGTTACTTTAACATCTTTACGTACAATCATATCAATATAATCCTTGGCATCAAAGTTTATACGTTGAACTTAAAACTTTCCAATGCCCCCTTCATTTTTCAGTCCTTGCTTTTAGAATCCGGCGTAATCCAAGCTGTCTTACGTGGCTGCGATCAACTGATATCATACATAGGAGGAGATTTTCAGAAGCAGCAAAGTACGAATTTCTTTGAATGACTGGGTCAATTACATTTTTAAGAGTCTGATGGAGGTAACGTGAATAGCTTACAAGTTTCCACAAGTGCTTCGATCCATGGATATAAGATAGTTTCCGCTTTATGTGAAACGAAACAGATGCATATACTTACAAAATGTACTCAGTCAGTATTCGGAGATTTTTTTTGCAGTACATTCTGTTCCCACATACAAGTGAAGTATTCGGTTTGCTAATGTAAGCTATCATGAATAACAAAGTTTTCCTGGTTTTCTCATAGACAAATCAGAAGAGCACCTTCCAACAGAGATTGCATTAGACATTTCTAACAAATATTTTGGGTCCACACTTAAATCATCCTTAATTTCTAGTAATGGAATGCCATTTTCAATAGGTGATAATTCAATTACTGGAAGTTCATAGCAGTTTTCTAGTTGTTTACCTATTTCTCCTCCAAATTAGGACGTAGGCGCAGTTCATTTCCATGAAATAGACAAATCAACCACTGCAGTGGCCTTCTTAATTCCTTTTCAAATAAACGAACCACATCATTATTCAATCCAGTGTTCACGGCAGTTCCACCCATTCCAATTACAGTAATGTTTAAATTCTGGTTGTTGTCATTGAAAAATGCTATTATGCTATCTTATATACATTTTCCAGTGCCAGAAATCTGCTTCTGAAAATCTCGTCCTTTGTATGATATCAGATGATCGCAGTCATGTAAGAGAGAGCTTGGATTACCCCGGAATCTAAAAGCAAGGGCTGAAAATGAAGGTGGCATCAAAAAGTTTTTATTTCAACGTATAAACTTTGATGCCAAGGATTATATTGATATGATTGAATGGAATGATGTTAAAGTAACAGGACTTCCTATGAAGAGGCATATTTCTGATGACAAACAGAAAGCAATTCAATGTGTCAGTGAAATAAGTAAAGCAAACCATGTATGATTACTATGGACTTTTGAAAAATATGAATGTTTATTTCAAAATAACACTTTGCCTTTAAAGACATTACATTAATATTTTTCTAAATAAATGTGATTTGTTTATTTTAACTAAGGTCCGTTAATTAAAAATTGTTTTTTTCATTCCAATGTGTATTATAAGAATTTACTACTGTAAAATTAAGATGATGAAAATTGCGAAATTCTACAAAATCAGTTGTTCTGTAATGACATCTAAAAATTAGAAATACTTAGAAATACCTAAGTTTCTTGTAAAAATATTTTGAATATTTTATTTACAAAAAATATATATTATTAATTTAATATACCATAAAATAAACAGAAAAAAAGAATTTTATCTCTTTTCACAAAAATATCTATTTTGAAGCACCTGAAAAATATTTCAGTAGAGCAATAAAATTTTATATTCAATACCAAAAGGCAGCTTTTGAAAGCTATAGCATAATGAAATTTCAAACCATCTTTTTTTTCGCCTCGTCATACTACAACGCACTAGTGTCATCTGATTGGACATTCAGTTGCACGTGATTGAAAAGGCGCCATTAAAGATTGATTACAAGTTCGTTGAAATTAATCCACAAGTAAGTTTCATTCGTTAGTCTTAAATTATTGCCTTTAGATTTTATTTAACACCCTTACATAGTGAACATTATTCTATTTCTGTTATAAGATAGTGTTTTAATCCAAGTTATATATGAATTGACCATATTTCAGATCAAACTCTACTGAACTGAGTGTATTGAATTAGCAATACTTATGGCACTTACGAGCACTTTCGTATGTATAAATAAAAACATTTTGTTTCGGAATAATTTAAGATTCGTGTTTCAGTTAATATTTTAGATGGACAAAGGAAGTAAATGGACTCTTGTGAAAGTCTTAAGTATTTGCTAATTAAATTAATATTTAGAATTGTAATTTGTACGCACTATTTAGATTTTTATATCCTTTAGAAAGTATAAAATACATGACACAAATATCAATTCCAAATCTACATAGTTGAAAAATAAAAATGTATTTTCATTTCCAGTATAATATTTTCCATTTTATTTCTTTAAAGAAATTTGAAAGAAAATTATAATGAAATTTTTTTTAATATGTTAATCCAAATTAAACATTTTTTTACTACTGGATTGATAAATCAGTTACACATGATTCCTCCATAGTAAATTCATGCATAGTATTCAATGGTGGAAAAATTGTCCATTTTCCTATTAAATATATTTTACAATGTTCTTATTGCCAGGTATCAATAGGCAACAAATTATCCATGTCTAAATGTTAAAAGATGGATTCAAAAACGTTCCACATTATAAAAGATTCTAAAAATGAACTTGTAAATCATACAAAAGGATCTATTGAATTCCTTATCAAATTGTGTTTTGAGTAAACTTTATAAAATACACTGCATTTTATACATTATAAAGAAATAAAGAACAAATATTCTTAAAATTTTTGTGTTCATAATTTAAAAGAATGTATTTAGTATAATTATATATTTTAATTTAAATGCTAAACACTAATAGGTATTTTTCATGTATAATCTTAATAGCCTTAAAATATAATTTTTTTAAAATTCTATTTATAATGTTCTATGTGTACACTCAATTGCTATATATGTATGTGTTATTCCTACTGGGTGAAATTTCTTTATGTCTATCGAGAGCAAAGATATATTCAAAATTTCAAAACCAGATCAAAATATTGTTTAATCAGTATCCACATGTCAAGTAAATATTGAAACAATAGCAAATATTGGAGCATTTTTTTATCTTGAATATCTCATTAAATAAAAAGCTTATTTAAGGAACATTTTGAATTTCAATTGCTATTAATCAATATTTTGAACTGGCTTTGATATTTAGATTATATTTCTACTCTCTCTGAAGATATAAAATAAAACAATTTCACTCTTTAGGAATAACATAATGGTGCATACTTTTTGCAACTGAGTGTATATATTCTTGCAATTGAGTGTATATATATTTTCAAGAATTATTAATTTTTGTATGTATGTGAACTCCATTGTATTCCTGAATTCATTCAAAGAACCTCTGGAGTAATGAGAAGTTTAGAGTTTTAAATTTGTGTCAATATAGATGCCACGTGCATTTAATTTTCTAATTTGTATCGTGTTTGAAATCACTTTTATCAGTGTTATTAGAGATGATAGCAGTGAAAATTATTCCAAAATAGACTATTTAGATACATAAATTGTTTCTTAACTTATTAATTTGCATTCCATGTTTTTAAATTATATATTTATAAGTATATAGATTTGTAGATTATCAGAATGTGTACATACAAAAAATTGCTTTATTGTAATAGATATTGTACGATAAGAGTTTTTATAAATCTGAGAATGTTCTCAATAACTATCTATAAGCTGTTCATCTCTAAAGGTCTTTTGGAAATTATTTTGTTGTCATGCTGTGCAAAATAAATGTGAACTTATTGGCTTAATATATATATATAAAGGGTAAAATTAGTTTCTTTTCCCCTTTTTATATTAGTGATAAGCAAGTTTATAAAGAACTCTACTTTTCAATACTTCTTGGTTTGATAAAACATTAAATTTTTATTATGGCATTATAAGAAAATATTGGTTTTTTTACAGAATTTTGAAACTGAAATCTATTCAGAGCTTCAGGCTTGAAAGACAAATACCACTTGGATCTCATAACCTGCGTAAGTTTTTAACGCCACTGAGCCTACCTTTTTTTATTCTCGAGATATACTTTTATTTTCAGCAGTGGACTTGTGGCCCAAATCACTGTTTTTAATATTTTTTTAGATTTATTTTTAACTAATTAAATTTTTTCTATGAAAAAAACTAAAAATATTTATTAAACAACTAAAAATTTCAAATTAGTTTTTTAACTTAGACGCTAATCTGAACTTTCTCATAAACTTTGGTCTCAATAATTTGTGGATAGAATATTGATTTTCTTTATTTATTCTTTTTTAACTGTGAAGCTTGTTGTTAAGGTTTTAGGTGAGTGAGAAAGTGCAGTCCGGGGATTTCAGTTAACACGACTCTTGTGAAAGACTTTAACTCTTGCCAAAAAAAGAGATTTATATTATAAAATTATAAAATGCCAAGGTTTATTTAGAAAATATAAAATGTGTTCATAGACAAAGTTTGTTTATAAAATTGTAGATAAGACATCCATTGTGAGTTGTGGTTTATTATATCAAAATGTGTGTTTGATAAGTGAATGAAATAACCCTTTCTTAATAATGGAATAGAACTCCTGTATAATCAATGAATTCACGGATACAAGATACAGTTCCAAAAAGCAAAACGCCTGGTTTACAGAGTCTTTTATAATAACAGAAAAATGATATTTATATTATGAAAATGTGAAGTGCCAAGCTTTATTTATTCTTAATGGTTAACATTAAAATTTTAAAAATATTTTTAGAATTTCCTGATAAGTTGTTAGAGGTTCGTTGATAATTCATTACAGAAGTAGTAAAAAGGAAATTGCTTTTGGATGTATTAGATCATTAGTTAATGGGCTAAGTAATTTTAAATTTTGGTAAAATTTAATTTTATGCATGCCATAAATTTTTCTCTCTGTTAAACATGTTTATTCCATTTTAAGTCTTAATACTTATATAAAGAATTTGGATTAAATGAAAACAGTAATGAGTGATGGTGAAAATGTATTAAATGTGGTAATTGAATTGCTTGATGTTCTAAGACATAAAATTTCTGATCATCAAAATACAATAATTGACTTCTTGACTGAACAACTGACTTTATTATTAAACAATATCCTATTTTGCTACCCCCCTTGTTTAAGTATATAATCATCCTTCAAATCCTAATAGACCATTATTTTATATTTTTGATCCTGTACTAAATTTGTACTAAATTTTTTTAAATTCCACTGAGCATCTTGTTTAGCTGTTTAAAAAATGGGGGGAAATGCATTGTAAATTGTCTTTACTTTCTCAAAGTTTCATAATTAAATATGTTGATAAAGTTGTGCCTGAAAAATAACTCAACTGATTCTGAACATCAGTTGGAGTTTTATGGAAAGCCAAATTATATGGAAAGTTATACAATAGTTAGTTGAAATTGTTTCTTGGAAGTTTTGCGAGGTAGTAATCTAGTTCATGTATATTAAAGTCTTATTTAAATATTGTGCTAAACATATTCAGCACATTGAAAGTCTGATTACTTCTCAACTTTTAATCACCAGGCAATTTTTGGTATTAAATTATATGCTCAGTGCATATTCCATTATGTGTAATTTTCACTTAATCTGATTTGAAAATTCATGTGAGGAGAAATTTTTGGTTCAGTTAAATCAGAAAATTGTAGAAAACTTTTTAAAAAGTTGGTTTTTTCCCATTTTTTTCAAACTGTGACACTGAAAATACCGATTATGTCTTTAGCCCTAACATAGTTTTTAACAATGATATGATCCATAACAAAAATTCGATGCTACATTTTTTTTTCTTCTTTTATTTATATTACATTTATTTTCCTCATTGTATAACTTTTTGAATACTACTCAAACCAATTCTATTGTTACTCAATTTCAAAAAATCATATTTCAAATTTTAAGGATCGATCGGTAGTCAATGCGCTGAGAAGGGCCCTAGCTGAATTCAATTTGTATCCGTCCCAAATGTTAGAAGCATGCTACATTTTTTTTCTTCTTTTATTTATATTACATTTATTTTTCTCATTGTATAACTTTTTGAATACTACTCAAACATCAATTCTATTGTTACTCAATTTCAAAAAATCATATTTCAAATTTTAAGGATTGATCGGTAGTCAATGCGCTGAGAAGGGCCCTAGCTGAATTCAATTTGTATCCGTCCCAAATGTTAGAAGCACGCTACGCCTATGGTCCAAAGTATACATGTAAGGGGGTCATACTACCTTTTTTATTTCACTGATAAGCAAATAGACGAGTGCTCTGCACTAAAATGTTTTACTGATCTTGTTGAGAAGTATTGGAGAGCACGTGCACTGATTGCATAGGTGCTATTTTTGGTAGTGTGTGGCATTTGTAAAATAAATAAATAAATAATGAACTCTGCTTTTCAATGCTTCTTGGTGTCACAAATCACTCTAATTTTTATTATGGCATTGTAAGAAAATATTGGTTTCTTTACAGAATTCTGAAACTGGAATCCATCTTCACATTGTGATTTCCATGAAAAGATTCCACAACTCACTTGGCAGTGTGCTCGATTCATAATCTGTAAGTTCATTTTAACCTCACTGAACCCATTTTTTTTTTTATTCTCTAGATATCCTTTATTTTTTTCAGCAGTGAACTTGTGGGCAAAATCACAAAGTTGATAATATATTTTTTTAAAATTTATTTTTTGTACTTAAATTTGAATTTTTCTATGAAAAACCATAAAAAATATTTTTATTACATAATTCTTAATTAATAAACAACTCAAATTTTCAAATTTCTCTTTTTATATTTTATACGCTAATCCGAACATTTTCATAAACTTTGGTTGCAGTAATTTGTGGATTGATATTGATTTCCTTTATTCATTATATTTTTAACTGGCAAGCATGTTATTAAAGTATTAGGTATGTCTGAAAGTGCAGTTCAGGGACTTCAGTTAACCGTGACTCTTGTGAAAGTCTTTTATCATAACTGCTTACCAAAAAAAATTTTATATTTTTATATTATAAAGATATAAAATGCCAAGGGTTATTTTACTCTTGATAGTTAATGTTAAAAATTTTTTGATTTAATTATCAGAATTTCATGAGAAGTAGTTAGAGGTTCATTCATAATTCCTTACAGAAGTAATAATAATAATAATATTGCTTTTAGATGTATTAGATTATTCGTTGATGAGCTAATAGGTAGTTGAATGTCATTTGGAATACTAACTTCTGCCTAGTATTTAATTTTATTATTTCATTGTCAAATTTTGGTGGAGATCTGTCACATAAAATATATTTTTGTGAGCAGCTGTTATTATAAAGTGTAAGGATAAGGGCAGTAAAAAAATATTCCAAAATATATTATTTAGGTTCAGTTAATTATTAAATAATTGTTGACTATAATAAGGTTATGTTTGCAAGTGTGTAGGTTTTTTTATGGTGTATTATTTGGTTTATCTAAGTTAAGTTGAAAAATGATGCAAGCATACAAAGATTGACTGGCTGTCAATGTTGAGTGCAGTAGCATAGATTATTTTACAAAGTGCAATAAAATACTTTTAACTTTTCAAACCGAACTTCTAACCAAAATTTAAAAAAAAATTTAATGAAACTTTTAAAATTGGAAATATTTTCATGGATCTAAGGAATGGAACATAACACCTGTATTGTCAACTAAGTCATCGATAAAAGATGCAGCCCTAAAAGCAAAAGGCCTGGTTTCTGTATACTTTTATAATAATCATGTTACAACAGTATACAGAAACCAGGCTTTTTGCTTTTAGAACTGAATCGTTTATCCATGAATTTGTTGACTATACGGGTTTTCTATTCCATTGTTAAGATCTGTGAAAATACTCTCATTAGCAAAATATTTTTTTAAAAACTTAAATTTGGGTTAGAAGCTTGGTTCAAAAAGTCTAAGTGTTTTTTCACGCTTTATAATATAATCTATGCCATTTCACTCAACATTGACAGCTAGTCAATATTACCCACCTCATTTTTCAAATTAACCTAGACTAATCAAACAATATATCATAACAATTGTTAATAATTATTGAATCTAAATAGTATATTTTGAATAATTTTTTACTGTGGTTATCCCTAATAACAGCTGCTCACAAATAAAAAAATATTTTATACACAGATCCCCACCATAATTTGACAATTAAGTAACAAAAGATATGCTCTATTAAAATACTATGCAGAAGTTAGTATCCCAAATTACTTTCTACCACAATTTTTGTAAAACCAATTACTGTGAAAGCTACATCATATAATAAAGTTTTACTTTATTCATTATTATAGTAATAGATTAGTTGTTAAAGAGTATTCACCCTTTTCACTAAATTTCTCAGTACAGTAAGACATTCAATCCTGTCAATTAAATGATTAGTTATTACAGATATAAATAAAATAGATTAGAATGCCTTGATAGAGTACAATAATTGAAAGCTGACTGAGAGACTTGAGATGACAACAAAATTTTCTTTTCACTATCGAGAATCACTCTCACGTTGAAAGTAAAGAAACACAAGAATGAAGATTGAATACTATATAAAATCTTAAATTTCTAAATCTGACCCAGCATCTGTATTAATGCTCTCTATGGCATGTTGTAATCAAATTTAGAAATTTAAGATTTTGTATGCTAATGTTTTACTTAGCATTCAATCTTTATTCTTGTGTTTCTCTACTTTCAACAGCATTATTGTCAATAGTGAAGAGGAAATTTTGGTGTCATTATAGACAAGTCTCTGATTCAGCTTTCAACGTTGAGCTGAAATTATGCTCAACATTAAAAACTTAATTGTACTCTTATCAAGGCAATCTACCCTATTTTATTTATATCTATAATAACAAATTAATCGACATGGTTGGATTTTCTACTGTACAGAGAGAAATTTAGTGAAAAGGGGAATACTCTTTAACAAATATTTTATAACTATTTTCTATTAGTATATTTATTTAATCAAGTAAATATTTTTTACATGATGTAGTTTTCACAGTATGTAATTGGTTTTACAAAAAAAATGTGGTAGGAATTTACTTCTTGGAAGTAGTTATCAATAAAATGACAACAGATTTAAAACTGCACTCATGTGTTGGGTGCTGTTTTGTATCAAGTTTTTTTAAACCCCTGTCTCAGAATTTATATTTCCTAATTGGATTTATTTAATTCTACTTTATCAACAATGAATTTTTCAACTACTTTCAACAATCAACTATTTTTACAACAATAAATTACCCTTTAATGTACAAAACTATGCAAAAAATAATTTTCTTATCTGCAGAGCATTTACTAACTCTACATAGAAAAATAATTTAAATAAATTCTTTTGATTCATAAATTATATCTGGGGATGGGAGTCATTTTCCTTTCACATAAATTTATGAACTGATTTTCTCTTTCTTTTTTTTCCCTAGATGCTGTAAAGATGGAGCCAGAGGTACAGCGAAAGGATCCTGTTTTGTAGAAAATATAGAAAAAAATTGTGTAAATGTGCTATGTACTTTCTAAATAAACTATTTTTACTTTAAACCAGCTCTTTTCTGTATTTAAAAACATGTGTGTGTATAATTTTTCTCAAAATTACAATAGAAGATATTACTATCATAGTACTATTTCTCAAAAATAGTACTATCAAGTGTTGGATATTAAGTCCAATATAATAGAAAAGAAAATATTTTTTTAAAATGACATAAGAATTTAATGAATTACTCTTTAATTCACAAAACTATGCAAAAAATAATTTTCTTATCTGTAGAGCATTTATTAACTCTACACCAAAAAATAATTTAAATAAATTCTGAGCAAGTTTTCACAAGCTCACAAAGATGGGCTTCATCATACACACTACACATTACTCAGGTTTGAAGAATGTATCAAATTTATGTTTATAAATTTATCAAATTATGTTAATAAATTTTATACTGGGGAAGTACAAATTTTTTGGGTTAATTATTAAAGTAGTACTGTTTTACGTACTATAATCTCATTCTAAATTTAAAAAAAACAAACTGTAACCTTAGATCGAGTGGAAAGATGATTTAGCTTTAATGGTTGGTATTAATGTTATCTTAACTTTCAAATTTGGGTAAATGTATCTTAATGCAAAATGAGGTTTTGTTCTAACAAGTAAATTAGTGATTCATATACAAATTTTTAGGTAATAACAAAGATCAGTATTTGGTAATACCTAAAAATACATAAGGCAAAACTGGAAAAAATGCTAGAAATATGAAGGCAAAAAAAATAATTATAAAAGTGAAAGGGTTGATATCAGAGGTTAATCGTCAATGAAATAAATAATAATAAAAAGCATATAAACAAAAGGGTCCTACGTAAAACTTAGAAAAAATGCCGGCGGTCCGATTCTGGTAGAATGCTGGCATGATGCCCGGACCTACGGCACATTGCTGTTTACGAGATGGGTAGATGACGGTATGTCGACACCAATTATTGCTCCCGTAACCGGCCCGTCAACCTCCGGTTACGTTCCGGCTATCTGTCCGCATCGATGGCTTAATCGCGGCTGCCTAACGGTTCGTAGTCGGATGAACGATGGCTCGAATCCTACCGGAAGCGGCCCGGCAGTCGACGGGGTAGTCGCGGGCGAGAGGACACAGCCGTGACGGAAACGATACTGACCTAATGCGCCGGCCCGGCAGTGGTGAAATCGGCTGGCCGGAACCTTCCGACCCCGGCCCGATGCTTCTGTGTTTGTTGGGTATATATATATATATACTATACTACTGTAAGTATAATGTGAGACAATACAAAATCTACTCAAAAGCAAGACTATAGCACTGTACTTGCACTGTAAGACAGTACAAAATTCTAGCATTAAGAAAATTCTGGAGACAGGCCACATTTGTGACCTCAGTTCCAAGTTACATATAAACGCAAGGCGAAATCGGGTATAGAGCAGATTCGCAATCAAATTTTCAGACTTATTAAACACAGGGAGTGTTCAACTCCATTGCCTAATTATTCATACTGAGATCGCGTACTGCAAGTCAGCAAGCTGATATTCAGCTTAAATAATCTTATCCAGGGAATGAAATATATTCATAATACATGGAATTATAAATTGAAGTTAAGTATAATTTATTTTTAATTAGGAAACAAAATATAATAAGCTATAAACTTATGACAAGTAAAAATGGTTATATTTGTGCGAAGAATGATAACTGGCGTAATTATTCGCATACACGCCATATAAGTTCTTAATGTGTTCACCTCTTACATATTCAGTACACATTCTATTTATGCTAATAAGCAAGTATGGAAATTAATGAAAACAAATGCATGTATGTAAATTAATGACATTGACGAATGCAGTTATTGTAATGTTTGAATTCAATCATAGCAAATTTTTTATCTAAGTTATGATTCCTAGTCTTCCATTAATTAATGTATTATCTATTTTCTGAAATTTATGTAAAAAATAAATTAACCAAATCTACAACTTTAGATGCGAATTAATGTTTCCGTTATATAATAAATGTAAAATTAACTATTTTGACTAAATGTATTTAAAATGTTTTTTTATATGTTCACAGGTTAAAATATCAACTAATGTGTAACATGCATTTCGTTATTTTGTAATTCTTTCATTATTATGTTGTACATTCAAAGAAATTTAATTTAAGGCATTATTTTAGATACCTAGTCACTTTCAATTGTATACTACTCATGTATATCCTCCAAAATGTGCTTTGATTGGTCACTCGTCAAAGTCTGGAAAGTTCTACTCATGAGCCATTATAAGTCCGTCTATTTTAGGTATGGTGAAGTTTAAATTTAAAAAAATAAAACATGGAAAGATGTTGTGTCTTTAATCTGCAGAATAAGTTTGTAACTTTTTTTTTAGCTTTGTACATTCTTTATCGTTTTTAGTTCTAAATTAAATTATTGGGGGGGGGGGTGTCACCTATGCTTTGGTAAAGTATTAGCAGCTGTTGCAAACTCGTTCTTACCAATTAATTTTTTTAGAAATATCCAAACTTGTAATTTAGAACATTATTAATGATCTAAAATTAATGCTCTAAATCAGGGGTGGCTAACTCAAAAGAATCCGGGGGCCATTTGAGA
Source organism: Dolomedes plantarius (assembly GCA_907164885.2). Taxonomy (NCBI): domain Eukaryota; kingdom Metazoa; phylum Arthropoda; class Arachnida; order Araneae; family Dolomedidae; genus Dolomedes; species Dolomedes plantarius. The sequence goes on along the minus strand of OU015491.1, from coordinate 51,126,681 downwards.
AAAATATAATTGACGGCGGGTGAACTATAATTTCGGGGTGAATTTTGAAATCTGCTCTGTGACCGAAAGACGAAATTACCATAATCTTAAATATTAAAAATGCATACTGCACTAATTATTTTAACTTAAAAATAATTTTAAATCTTTACATTTAAACTATTTAAATTTAAACATTTACATATCTTTTTAAATAATTCGAATTTAAATTATTTAAAATACATATAAATACGGGGTCCTAAAAAATACTGCACTTTAAATATATTAAAGAACTATATTTTTATAAAATTACATTATTGAAAAAAAAATGATTACTTAAGAAAACATTTATTTTGGCGATATCAAAAGGTATACAGAAGGTCGTTCGCACTTTATGGAACCGATTTTGCAATTTATTTTTCTAGTTTGCATTTTGAGATAAAAATTTGGCAAATTCAGAATAATCCTCTGCTACTGTTTTGTTTTGATTGGAATGTAAAATAAAAGATTTATTTTGAAAATGGTTCCTATAAATGATAGATGGCTCGAAGGTTACGTGACTGCTCTTTCCGAGGAGAAATATTCCTATCAACGAATTATAAAGCGGTGTAAAAATCGCGGTTTTGGCATTTCAAAAAAAGGTATTTATAATTTATTAAATGTGAAAGGAAAAAAGTCTAACTGAAAGTAAAAATGAAAGCATGACCGCAAAACTTCATCCTAAGATTTTTCGAACGCAGGTAAATATCAAGAAAGTGAAGTCTCTGATCCTAAAAGAAAATCCGCCGACTGAAGGATCCATTGCATCGAAACTAGGAATATCTTCTTGCACTGTAAGTAAAATAATTCAGAAAGATTTAAAGCTTAAAAAGAAGTTTAAACCTAAAGTTCGTCTGCTTTTGCCAAAGCATATTGCTGAAAGAAAAACAAATTGTAGAAAATTATATGAAAAACACCTAGCTGCTGAAAAATGGCAATTTGTGGTAACATTGGATGAGGCATGAGTGTATTTAAGTGACTGCAATAAAAAAAGATCATTTATCTATTGCTCAACTGACGGGAATGACCGTACGAAATGGCTTCGTCAGTGTACAGTAAAGTTCCCAAAGGGATTCATAATAGTTGCTGGATTTTGTTACAACGGCAAATAAAAAATAAAAAAAGTCTCGAGTAAAGCCAAAATTGATTCACTCTACTAACAGCAGAATATTTTAGAACCAATTTTTGTAGAAGAAATTCCAGCCTTATATGGAAAGGACATTGATAATGTTGAGCTTCGTATAGAGTCACACGTCTCTAGTCATACGTCTAAATCAACTGCCGCTTATTTAGCAAACAAAGAGTCAGAAGCAAGAATAAAGTGTATCCAATTTAATGATAAGGTGTATCCAATTTAATGAAATGCCTGTAAAATCACATGGCGCTTCTCTAATGGATTTCTGCTCTTTTGGTTTATTAAAACGAGTGTTAGGAAAATAACATCCAAGAACAGTGAACGGACTTTGGAAAACGGTCGAAGAGGAATGGGGTAAAATTGACATGACATGAGAGTACTAAGAAAAATTTACTTTCATGGAAAATTCGAGCTAGAGGTATTGTCAAGAAGCATATCTATCAGATAGAAGCAAGTCGCCGGAAAAAATACGGCATTTACACATGAAACTTATTTATCAAAATCGTTTCCATAAAGTGCGAACGACCTTCTGTATACGTTTTGCGAAAAATGCAAAATTCACAAAAAGGAACTTTGTAAAATCAAATATTTTTTTTTAATTAAGAACTTCAAAGTAGCAATTTTTAATCGCACTTTTTTGAAGTATAATAAAAATGTATAAACAATTATTTGAAAAAACTAAACAAAATCAATTTCTTTAAGCAAAATTCATGAAGTTTCATTTAACAAGTATATTTATATTGCAAAATAAAACTTAAAACTTTTTTTTTAATATTCAAAAAGTATAAAATAATTAATGAGATTCTAGCGAATGTTCATTTGAATAAGAAAGGGCTGTAAAACCAACGTTGATTTCGGATGACGAAACATGAAGGGAGTGAGATAAAAATTTATTTGTAAGTCTACTTCTTTTATTGTATTTAGTGTGTTTCGTGTTGAAATAAGCGCGTTCACTCACAAGTGTTGCCGAACATGGAACAAATGAATAAATTATTTTGTATACATTTAACAATATATTATTTTACAATTGCTTTAGTGCCGTGGGCATGTTCCAAAATTGTGTTGGCCGCCAGATGGCCATCTCGGCTCTAAATAACATTACATTTTTCTCCTTCTTCTTCTGATCCCATGTCATTAGCCAAATCCAATGCATATGTCTAAGGTGAATCATTTTAACACCTCCAATGGTTTGTCAAAGAGAGTAGAATGGCTGACTCCCAAACATAACAACACATTGTCAAGAGCAAGCTTGGAATTGCAGTTAGGGCATTGTAAGGATTTAACCTAAAATAAAGACTGTCAGTCTATTTAATAAATTACAGGCGTTCATTGCATTCTAGGTTAAATAAGGTTATATACATAGTAAAACATAATTCATAACATTCGTGGGTTCCGGAATACGACGAGGAATACCAGGCGTTTCGGCAGCATATCAGCTTCAGGTCTCTGGGTTCTATGGGCACATTAGCTAAAGAGGTATTTTCATTTCCCCGTTTCCAGGTCACTGACTGACACTACTCCCGGTGGTTATTTTATATACATCTAGCTTGGAATGTCCACTGCACGGTCTGGTTACGCCTTCCTTTGCAACTGGTCCACTGCCGCGTGCACTTCATCATCACCTAAAGGTGTCAATCGGTCTGGACACGAGAATAGTCTACTGAATCCCTTCTGTGAGCTAAAAGTGATCTCCCTCAGAGGTTCAACGGGCGAAATTGATCAGGAGGCGACAAAGAGTCTGGCTTTTAGTGTTGACAAGCGACAACCGGTCACTCTCGGCACAAGTGAATTAAATTAATTATAAGCGTGAACGTCCCTGGGTGGGCCTATTCTTAGAATTCCCATGTGCTAGAATGGTCAACGTCGCTACAGCATGATGGGAAGATTTTCTGACTATCACTAAATATTATGTTCTTAATGTGGACAGTTTTTAATCTCGATAGTATTGAAAATTTACCTCTTGAAAGCTCTGATATCAAAAGATCTTACTTAAATCCAAAATACCCAAAGTGTCATTCTTATCAAGAACTCTCAAAAATGGTGCGTATTAACCCCCTACCTTACTATCACGAGTTAGCTCGGGTTCGACATTTTTGATTCAAATTATTATCCCGAGTTATCTCGGGCTAGATTTTTTTTCTTCTCCTGGAGAAGCATCACGAGTAAATTTATTCTAGTCGTTTCTAGAGTCGATAAATGCCATTAGTTGTCAATTTTTATCGTTTTGAATGGTTGTTGGGGAAGGAATGTATAATGAATAAGGTTTCATTGTTTGTTGAAAGAGAGTTATAGTTGAGTTGAGCTGAGTAAATATGGATTCGGAAAGCGAAGATGACTTCGATGTTTATTGTAGTGAAACTGATATACCTTTATCGGATTCTGGTAGTGATTCAATCTCACTACAGTTTATGGACTGTGTTCTAAGAGGAAAGACGCACGAGGGAAACGTATACGAAAAGAAACAAGGTACTATTGTACCGAATGCCAAGTTCCATTGTGTGTCACGACGTGCTTCAAAAAATATCACACTGAAAAGGATTTTTAATATTTTTATAAAGCAGCAAGTATCTATTAATAATTGTCATTATTGTTCATTATTATTTTGTTTTCTTTATAAATTGCTGTAGTGCTATAGTATTTTCTGTAAAACATGCTTACAATTGTACTATTTTTCTGTGCATGAGTTAACTCGGGATAGTAATATAAACCCATTATGTGTTAAAATATCTCATTAGTTTGTTTTTTTAATTTGAAAATTATTATTACTCATAGTAAGTTCTTTCCATGTACCTCTAAAATCAGTAATACAAAAATTAGGTTATTTTTGAAACGCTTATTGAAAATAAATAGGTAAGGTAGGGGGTTAAACTCAAAAGTGTTCGTAGAAAAATAAACTTTGAAACTAAAAAAACTATTTATGATAGCGATTTCGTATTGAAAAAGATGCATTTCAGTGAAGTATTTTTTTCGTGTAAATAATAATACATAAGACATATAATTTGTTTATAAAGCCTAAAGGAGAGAAGTGGATTGCTTCGATTTAGTCTAGTGCAAATAATGACAATGTACTCATTCAGTTTTGTTTTGTTTTTACTTAAAACCCTCAAAAATCCACATTGTTTGTAATTGAAGTCCTGGACAGATAGATATCTGAGACTACTGAAAATGACTTTCTTTCTATTTCCCTTCAATCAAAGCGTTCGGTAGAATGGCATGTAATAGAATCATCCATGTTCGAGTATTTTGGAAACTACTGAAGTTTTTTTTTTACGTCTAAATGTTGTACACAGTAATAGAAAAAAATCTATTACAACAAGATCGGTATTTCTGTCAACTTTTTCTGAATGTAATGCATTTTTCTTTAACCACACAGATATGTTGTTACATGAAAACACACACACAAAAAAGAAATCCCTTATAAAATTATGTAAGCAGGAATTTTTGTTTCTGGTCCATAGAAATGGAATTTCCTAGTGAAAAAATGTAATTTAGGTTACCCATAATTTGTCAATACAGTTATAAGTGCCGGTGATTATGAAATTGATCTAAGTCATTGTGTCGGTGAATATGAAAGTAGTCTAAGCCATAAATCTTTAAATATATTGAAAGGAAAAATGTGAGTTTGAACAAATTAAAAAAAAATTAAGGTAGTCTCTTCTAACGAAACTACCGTGGGTTATTAACGTAGGAATACTTATCGTTGCTTATCTCTTTTGTATGTATATAAGCATGTATGTGTTATGTATATATGTATCTATCTCCCTCTAATTATGGACACCCTGTATATCTATCTATCTATCTATCTATCTATCTATCTATCTATCTATATATATATATATATATATATATATATATATATATATATATATATATATATATATATATATATATATACGTATGCCAAAATTTTCATGCATTTTGATCCTTTTCTGTTTAACTGTTTACTGTTTGCCCAAGCGATATAGACTGGGTTTGGCCCACTGCCAAACCCAGTCGCAACGCAAGACATCTGAAGCTTTCGTGTGCACCTTTATGGAGGAACGTAATCCTACGTTAAAATATTCTTATACTGCATAGTAAAATATTTCAGAAAATACTTAAGGTTTGTTTTTGCAATTTTGCAAAGGTTGCTTCAGATTACGGTATTATAGAAAATGGCAAAGCGAAATAACTGATGAACTCTTTTTTTCTTTTACATGCTTGACTTAAGCCAGCTTCATAATCACCGGCACATATATACTAATGAAAAGAGATTAAAATTTTATTATAATGTATCCTTATCTGAAGCTAGCAAATGTAAAGATATGTAAGCTAATCCTTTCATTTATTTATTTTACCTTTTTGCACAACACGCTTAAATACAAAAAAGTCCATTAAATTGCCTTTTTTTAGCTATTACTTTACGCGTAATAGCTTTCCACTCTTTTTAGCAATAACAGAGCAACCCCTTTTAGTAACAATATCACCTGTAGCAGCAACAGCGGGACGTCATTGCTGATTTGCATAAAATATGGGTCATAATAAATAGGCCACTCTACGTATGTACGTAGACAAATGTTCAAATATATTACTATTTACTGAAGCAAAAAAAATATGCAAATATGTTTTTATTATAAATAAAAATGCCTGATAAGAAACTGTATCATTTTGAAAAACATTTTAAAATAAATGATTATAGCAGCTAAAAAAACTAAGCTTTAATATAAATAAGAAAAATAAACTCAAAACCAAGGAGAATCTGAATAGAAGAATCTCCATTTTATGAAGGGAAAAAAGGAATCTTTGAAATTTAATGCCTCACTGACATTTACATTAAAGTGTCACATCGAATATAAATGTAATCTCCCTTATGAATTCTGAAAAATATCTTTCTATATATATTTTGAAAATTAATACTTTCTTCGGTATAAACTGAAATTGTCTTTAAAAAAAGTAATACCATAAAAAATTTAAATACCTGGAAAATTCAGGCTTCCTGAAAATAAATCGTGAATAACTTATGGAGAAGGATTTTCCTTTGAACATTATAGTCTAATATATTCCCATGTTGGAAACAGATTTTCGGATGGATTTAGTTTTCTTGGGCGAATCTGAACTTTTCCTTGTGCTGTCCACAAAGGGTATATATACTATATGATTTTTTTTAATGCAGAAAATTCAGATTTTAGAATATTTAAATTTTTTTAGAATATTGAGAATGCCTTAAGAGTTTTCAATTTCTTTTCATGTTAATTTTCTTTTCAAGTACTGAGTACGGTGAATGTGCTGAGGCTCACAGTTGAGTCTCGCAGGTTAGTTGCGAAGCTCAAACCATGTAATGTTCCAAATTACGTATAATTATAAATGATTAGTATAATTAGAGGCCTCGAGGCCGCATGCGGCCTCCGTGATTTTCCCTTGCGACCTTCATAAAAGCTAGCACTTGTATTAATTAATATTTAATTATATAGATTAAAACAATGTCCAAATCAATATAATTAAATAAATAACGGCATGAATGTATGTAGAGTGGCGGCCAAAATAAAGTTGACATTTTGAAATTGTTGTCTAAAGTCGCTACAATTGTATATTTATCCAAATGAGCTTCATTTACCTTGATTGTATACTTTAACTACACTTTATATGTATTTAATGCTCAGAGTTTCTTAGCAATACTACTAGACATCTTATATGATCTCTACACAAAAACTATTTTCTTACTATTATTGTTGTGACTGACGCCATGTACCTTAAAACGTATTATTTTTTCTGCAAAAAAAATAATAATTAATGATTAATGTTATAACAAGTTTTTATCCTTATGTGAATACAAAAATATTTTATATTGTAACATTTTATGTAAAATAATAAATAAATAAGGACTTAATTTTTTTGTTATTTTTCTATATAATGCACCAAATTGTTAAAACTATACCTAACTATAATAATTTCATAAAAGTCGCATTTATAGGTTCATCACCTTATGCGGCCTCCTTTATTACTACCTAATTTACATGTGGCCCCTAATGGTAAAAAGGTTCCCCACCTCTGGTATAAATGATAGTATGAATGATTAGTATAAATGATTAGTATGAATGATTAGTATAAATGATTAGTATAAATGATTAGTATGAATGACTGCTATAAATTATTAGTATGAATGAATAGTATGAATGATTAGTATGAATGACTTCTATAAATGATTAGTATGAATGATTAGTATGAATGACGGCTATAAATGATTAGTATGAATGATTAGTTTAAATTATTAGTGTAAAGGATTAGTATGAATGATTAGTATGAATGACTACTATAAATGTTTAGCATGAATAATTAATATGAATTATTACTATAAATAATTAGTATGGATGATTAGTATAAAAGATTAGTGTAAAGGATTCGTATGAATAACTACTATAAATGACTAATATAAATTATTAGCATGAATGATTAGTATGAATGACTACTATAAATGATTATTATGAATGATTAGTATAAATGATTATTATAAATGATTATTAAATGTTCACGCTGTGAGAAAAAAATTATTTCTACAGTGGAAAATGAACTTCCGTTTTCTTGGTTTTCAACCCCCTACTCCTCAGTTTTCGCCCAGTGATTCTATAGCATTCAAAACATTAGTCGACCTTTTCTTCCCTGGCGACCTGACGAAGAGGTGGTGTTGGGAGCTTCTTTTTAATTTCCTTGTAGAGATTCCTCTCAGAAAAGAAGTGTTATTTCCAATATCCCTACAGATTTTGCAATGGGGCACAACACGGGTTTTATGTCTTTGATAGCAGAATTAAATGTTATTGAATAATCAGTGATATATGAGAGGGAAATTTAACGTTAAAATGAATGGGTGAAATATAAGAACAGATACCTTTATTCGGCCTAAATATGTAGATCAGCTTCAAATTCTATACTGCGAAATATTATCAACTACCACCATAAGTACATTAAAATAAAGTAAAATTATAAATCCTTCCTTTAGAATGTTAATACGCTCTAAATTGTTATGAGAAATATTATTTTCTTGAACGTTATATATGTATGAATTTGTATACCTAAAATATAGGCAAAAAGTTACAGCTATTAATTTACAAGAGAAAAAGAAACCCTCAGTTTATATGCTGGATGTAAGGGGTAGTGAGAGAACCCTGCCCTGTGTTCTAAGTATTTGATAACCAATAGTGCGGATTGTTAGAGCAAGCGGCATTGGCTCATGCTATACCTTGTTCGTTCAAGCAAGTTTTCGTTCTAATATACTTTGAAATAAATACAGTTATCCATTATAGTCTCGAGTAAAGTTGCCATAAAACACGTCCATTTGAAAGAGAAAATGCATACTACAAAGCAGAAAATTCAGAACAACATTAAATATATTATTAATATTCTTTGTAAGTAAATTTGAGAGGCAAAAAAGTAGTTGTGTAAGAACACTAAACAAACTTTGAGCTTCAAAAAGAAACTTTCAGTTTATAAGCTAAATCTAAGGGGGTAGTTAGATAGACGCTGTTTGGGACCAAAGCCTTGGCAACCGATAGTGGGGACTGCTAGAGCGAGTGGCATTGGTTCATGCTATAAATAGTTCGTTAAAGCATGTGGTCGTTCTATTATATTATGTTGTTTTTGCTTATGCCACTTGACCTACAGCAACATCAGATGAAGTCCCTAAGGCTATGGGCGATGAAGGTGTGGCTCCTGTTTTGACTGGTACCACAAGGGTCGGAGACTAACTTGGCCAAAGGACTAGTCACGTAATTTTTTAACCGAGTCAAGTGACGAGACCAGAACATTTGACCCCGCATCTCCAGAGGTAATTTAGAGAACTTGGAAGACATTGCAGCCACGACAGATTTTACGTGCACCAGCCGCCATTAGTGAACACGGCAGTGGATTTTGTAAGTGACGAGCATCGAACCAAAGACTTATTATATCATGGCCTACATAGAGTAATCTGTCACAGTTCAGAGCAAAGCTCTCATAAAACACATTCATTTGAGCTGGAAAATATATAAATGATTATTAAAACTCTGAAACAAAAAAATTAAGAGTAAAATTCAATACATAAATAACATAATCTATAAGTAAATGTGAGAGACAAAAAAATAGTTCTGTAAGAAAACCAAACAATATTTTCCAAAAACATTCAAACATTTTAACGCTCGTACTAAACAAACTATCTTCCCTTAAAGAAAATTTCAGTTCAGTCTTACCAATTACGACACTTACATAACTCGCTCTTTTTCCATCGCATCGTTATCTAGCACATCGTTTTTTCTTCCTTCGTGGACTTTACTGAGCTTGCTCGGTCAATTTTTAAATTCTAGGCTTATGGTTATAGTTTCATAGCAGGATAGTAAAAATAAATATATTCACTGCTTTTTGCAGAAATAAGCAGATTATTGTAAAACGACCGACAACCAGGTGTATACTTCGAACCCTTGTCTTTAAACCTAATAGTTATTATTCTAAGAATTAAAGTATACTGTGATGTGACAAAGTTACTTAAAGATTCCCTCACACCCGAATTAAGTAAAGGACGTATATTTAATTGCTGTGTACGCTCACGTAATTAAATATACGTACATTAAATATACGTAAATACATTAAATATACGTCCATATTAAATATACGTAATTAAATATACGTCAAATATTAATTAATTAATGTCATACAAAGATTGTTTAATGAAGAATAAAGTGGTTAATGAGTATCGGACTGTTGTTTTGATGAGAGAGGGGCTGGATAAATTTATTTTACTATCATTAACTAGCGATAGATATTTGAGGGCCCCTTAAAGTATTGTAAAGAAGAATGTTAATGTTATGCATAATTCAAAACGTAGAGAAAAACCAGTTTAGTCATTATATTTAGCATATTCATTAATATATTAAGTATTGAAAAGTTCTTGCTTGGGAATTTCTTGTTTTATACACCGATATCATTTGTCTGCATTTGCTGATGCATAACCGACTGTATGTTATGTAGTTAACAATACTAAAAAAATTAAATTGTGTATTTTTGAATAATTGATTTTAAGTATATAAAAAAACATGACGTAAAATTCATTGCATAAAAAAATGTTGCGGGAGTCCACAACATAAAAAAATAATAATCCAAAGATTAAAGAATTTAGATCACTTAGACAAAATTCAACAGCACATACATGTCAGAAAACTTATAGGAGAAAATGTGATGGGTCACATACAAATAAGGAAAGTGGAATTAAAGGACTAAGCATCAGGAAAAAATATCCGCTTTTGGATAATTCAAGTACACAAAGTACTTCCAAACATCACAAAGTTAAAAGTATTAAAAATTCAATATGGCATTAGTGATATCTTCAAAGTACCCACGTTCTAATATACTTCAAATTAATAAACATGAAAAAGCAGAATTTTTGTGAAAAATTACCATATAATGAGTAAAATATTTTTTTTACAAAAATTCTGAAACATATTTAAAAAAAACTCTCCCTAGGTTTGTGGCATATACTATGACATTATTATAAAAATTAAAATTATAAAAAAAAAGTTTAAAATTGACAAAGGAGTATTCTTTTTAAAAAGTAGGTAAATTGTGTAAAAAAAAGTATAAAAATCTCAATATAAAAAAAACTTCCATATATGAAATTGATTTTTTTATTGGTTCTTGCTTATAAATATATGCTTAAATATTATAAAAAGAAATCGTTGCTTTAAAGGCAATAATAAAAATTTTAGCTTTTTTTCTTACGGGCCTCCCTTAACACAACTTAGAATCACTTGTGCAACATAAAAAAAAAACTGCAGTGATTTTTCTAAAACTTTTGTTACCTTGAACCTTTATATTAATGCTATATAAATTACCACTTCATTTTGCATCTTAAAAGATGCCAATGAGAAATACTGCAAAATTTTTTTTTTCGCAATTCAGGAAATCTTAATCATTTGCTGATATGTTTTTTCCCTCTAATTTAATCTTTTTTTCTTTCCAGATTCACGTCAGTGCACAAAATTAGAAGAAAAAAATTCTTCCAGCTTGATACTATCCAAAGTTGCACGCAGATAGCTGAAAACAAGAGATAATTTTCCAAGCTCATCAATTATTCTGAAGATAATTTAAAAGTAATTAATCACTTTCCAATGGAGTGAAGTTTTTCGCCTCACAGGAAATGGTCAAATATTAATTAATTAATGTCATACAAAGATTGTTTAATGAAGAATAAAGTGGTTAATGAGTATCGGACTGTTGTTTTGATGAGAGAGGGGCTGGATAAATTTATTTTACTATCATTAACTAGCGATAGACATTTGATGGCACCTAAACGTATTGTAAAGAAGTATGTTAATGTTATGCATAATTCAAAACGTAGAGAAAAACCAGTTTTGTCATTATATTTAGCATATTCATTAATATATTAAGTATTGAAAAGTTCTTGCTTTGGAATTTCCAAATAAATAAATAAATTTCAGAACTTCGATTGCCTAGATACAGGTAAAGAAAATAAAATATTTTCAAAATTTTTCTTTCAGTGTCTAGCTCACTATTTTATCAGCTACATTCAATCGCATTTTTGTAATTCCTATTATTAAAATATCAGTGGATAAAATTCCTATACTTTAATGCTGTGCTTAATAGCTTAACATTAACATATAGGGATTGTGCTTAACTGCGCTAGTCTAATGCTAATGCTATGGATAAATCAAAACGTAGAGAAAAACCAGTCTTGTCATTATATTTAGCAAATATTCATTAATATATTAAGTACTGATAAGTTCTTGAGTGGGAATTTCCAAAAAATAAATAAATAAATAAATAAATTTCAGAACTTTAATTGCCTAGATATAGGTAAAGAAAAGAAAAATATTTTCGGTAATTTTTTCTCAGTGTCTAGCTATTTATTTTTTGAGGTATATTTGAATATCATTTCTGTAATTCATATTATTAAAATATAAGTGGATAAAATTTCTATACGTTAATTTTATGCTTAATAGCATAACATTAACGTATAGGGATTGGGTATTATTGCGTTAATTTTATGCAAATATCATGGATAAATCAAAACGTAGAGGAAAACCAGTTTTGTTATTATATTTAGCAAATATTCAGTAACATATTAAGAACTAATAAGCTCTTGCTTTGGAATTTCCAAACAATAAATAAATAAATAAATAAATAAATTTCAGAATTTCGATTGCCTAGATCGATTTTTCGATTGTAAAGAAAAGAAAAATATTTTGAATATTTTTTCCTCACCCTCTAGCTTTCTATTTTTTCAGCTACATTTGAATATCATTTTAATTCATCCAAAAATTAAATAAATAAATAAATTTTAGAATTTAGATTCACTAGATCGAGTTTCCGATTGTAAAGAAAAGAAAAATATTTTTAATAACTTTCCCTTAGTGTCTAGCTCTGTATTTTTTCAGATACATTTGAATATCATTTCTGTAATTCATATTAAAATATATCAGTGGATAAAATTCTATACCTTAATGTTATACCTTATAGCATAACAGTAACGGATAGGGATTATGCATAATTGCGTTAATGTTGTGCTATTGTTATGGATAAATCAAAACGTAGAGAAAATCCATTTTTGTCATTATATTTAGCAAATATTCATTAATATATTAAGTATTGACCAGCTCTTCCTTGGGAATTTCCAAAAATAAATAAATAAATTTCAGAATTTCGATTGCCTAGATAAACGTAAAGAACAGAAAAAGATTTTCAATACTTTTTTCTCAGTGTCTAGCTACTTATTTTTTCAGGTATATTTGAATATCAATTCTGTAATTCATATTATTAAAATATAAGTGGATAAAATTTCTATACGTTAATGTTATGCTAAATAGCATAACATTAACGTATACAGATTGGGTATAATTGCGTTAATTTTATGCAAATATCATGGTTAAATTAAAATGTAAAGAAAAACCAGTTATGTCATTATATTTAGCAAATATTCATTAATTTATTAAGCATTGATAAGTTCTTGCGTGGGAATTTCCAAAAAGTAAATAAATAAATAAATTTCAGAACTTCGATTACCTAGATACAGGTAAAGAAAAGAAAAATATTTTCAATAATATTTTCTTGGTGTCTAGCTCCCTGTTTTTTCATCTACATTTGAATATCATTTCTGTAATTCAAATTATTAAAATATAAGTGGATAAAATTTTTAAACGTAAATGTTATGTTTAATAGCATAACATTAACGTATAGGGATTGGGCCTAAAATGCTTTTATCGTATGCTAATGTTATGGATAAATCAAAGCGTAGAGAAAAACCAGTTTTGCCATTATATATAGAAATTTTTTTTATTAATATATTAAGAGTTGATAAGCTCATTCTTGTGAATTTGCAAAAAATAAATAAATAAATAAATGTTTAGAATTTTGGTACTCTAGATACGGATAAAGAAAAAAATATATATTGCATATTTTTTTCAGTGTCTAGCTCTATATTTTTTCAGTTACATTTGAATATAATTTCTGTAATTCATATTATCAAAATATCAGTGGATGAAATTTGTACACTTTTATGTTACAATGTGCCATTAACTCTCTTTGAAAACTATAAGATTACAATATATATATTCCAAAAAAAGGTGGTGCTGGAAACTTTTTCTATTGTTTGTTATTTAATACAGTTTCCTGCCAAGTGTGGTGAATAACGTTTCATTCATTTCAATCAAAGAGAAAAGTAGTTAGTATTTGACTTTGAAAGAAAACTTGCTAACTTTATTACAATTTCTGTAGTTGTTTGTTTTCATAAAGTTACGGGTATATTCTTTTATGTGTTTTAGAACTAAATTACTTCTTTGGATTTAAAAGCAAAGCAGGAAAATCGTAAACTACAAAATTATGTTGTGTCGTCTATTGCATTTCAAATTGGGAAGTAGTTTCAGAAGTAGTATAAATCTATTATCTTATTTCTTTATTAAAAACAGTGAAATTTTTCCAAAAAAGTATGTTTGATATTTTATCAAGAACTAGGTGAATACCCGTGCATCTCTATGGAATACATTAAAATTAAATACAACGGTGAATGTATGCAATTAATCCCCCAAAAACCCAAATCTATATATATAAAACAGTAACTGACTCACTGACTGACATACAACGCACAGACCAAACCGCTGGACCTAAAGGGCTGAAATTTCGCATGGCGATTCTTCTTATACTGTAGGGGTGCACTAAGAAAGATTTTTGAAAAATTCTTCTTAGATTTTTTAAAATTAAATTTTTAAGCTGTTTTAGTAACTTTTTTAAAGTTTGCTTTCAAAATACTAATTTGGGGGTTATAAAATTCATATCACGAGAAAGATCGTAAAAATTCCTTTAAAATGAAATCTTTTTCGAATCTTTACCTCTATTTTCTGATTTTTGGTGAATTTTTAAAGATTCATTTTTAGAATTTAATTTATTAATTGCTGATCACGTGATTTCTTTTTCTGGTACTTTAAATAAAATTCTCGTCACGTGCATAACAACTAAATAGACAAAAAAATTTTTTTCTTTCCAATGCAGCAGGCGATTGGATATTATCCAAAAAAAATAAATATCCCTTACGATTATTTTATAAATATATATATTTTTACATCAATTGTATCCGTTGATCGTCGCATTTATTATAAATATATATGATTATTTTTTTGGCATTAATTGCATACATTGACCGTTGTATTTTATTTGAATGTACTCCGTAGCGAAGCGCGGGTTTTCAGCTAGTATATATATAAAAAAATCGTAACGGATATTTTATAGACAAAATAATGTAGAAGAAAAATATTCAAATGAAATACAGCGTTCAATGTTTGTAATTAATTTGTATGTTTAATACCCATAAAACATACTAATTTGAACTAAATTCTTTAAAAAATTCCATCTCAAATAATCTAGTGCAGGGGTCGGCAAACTTTTTTACTAGGAGGGCATATTCCAGAAATGTGGGAGTTCAGCGGACATCGATGGTTGAAGAGGGGGGGGAGGTAATATTTAAACATAAAAATATTAATGCGACATAAATTTTTAATACTTAAATTCAAATTTTAATTTAAACCGAAAAATCTTGAAATGGATAATTAATGCGATATTTGACATTGCAAATCTGCGGCCAGCTCCTTGTAATGTGACACATAAGTTGAATTCCCTGTTTTCAGGTATTTGCCCAAATGAGTGTTAGTGAGGCTTGATCGGTACTTTGATTTTAAGTATTTCATATTGGAAAACAAAGATTCACAATATATCGTCGCGCAAAGAGAGTTCAATTTCAAAGCAGGAAAAAGAAGCTGACTCAATGCGAGGGGAGAGCGACGTGTAGAGAGAGCAGGTCTGCTCGGTTTTTCTATATTTACAGTTTTACGATTTTTACTTTTTTTTACTAAAATTATTCATTACAACTACGAGTGTTTGTTGTTCAAATATTTGAAATTTAGATATTTCAACGGCGGGCACCGCGTTGCCGACCCATGATCTAGTGATAAAATTTTATTTTTTACCGTATTTTAATATTTTTTTCTCAATTTATTTCGTTATGGACGTGACGCAAAATTAATGTAAAGCATCACAAAAATAAAATAAACCACATGATCAGCATTTAATAAATTAAATTTAAAAAATTTACCAAAAATTAGAAAATGGAAGTAAAGATTCTAAAAAGATTTCATTTTAAAGGAATTGTTAGGATCTTTCTCGTCATATAAATTTTATAACCCTCAAATTATTATTTAAATTCAAACTTTAAAAAAGTTACAAAAACAGCTTAAAAATTTAATTTTAAAAAATCTAAGAAGAACTTTTCAAAAATCTTTCTTAGTGCATCCCTAGACTATAAAAAGAATCGCAATGCAAAATGTCAACCCTTTAGGTCCAGCGGTTGGTCTGTGCGTTATCTGTCAGTCAGTCTACGGAACTGTTATATATATATATATATATATATATATATATATATATATATATATATATATATATATATATATATGTGATAATAATACTAACTACCTATAATCGTCCATTCTGAACTTTATCTCTGTTCTGGTAACCCCTCTTTCTTCTCTTTGGCGTAAACGCCTCGCCTTTCCACACACTAACTTCCTCCGCCATTTCTGGCAACCTCGCTGAGCTAATTGTGTTTTGGCGCTCTTGTGATAGACGCGGGCTGGCTTCGAAGCGAGTAACAAGTCGCTGTTTTCATGGAATAAACTTCAATTCTTCTTTATGGTTTGGAATTTCATTATTTCGGCCTCGATTGTGTTTCCTCAAGAGAAGATCCAGTTCGGGTCATTTCTAATAATATATATATATATATATATATATATATATATATATATATATATATTATATATACAGTAACCACCGCTTATAGTGATCAGTGATTATAAGAATCAACCGTTTGTAAGCAAAACAAAAACACATGTATTATTTGCATATTAAAATTTTCGCTTTAAAGAATCAATCCACCGGTTTTAAGAATCAGCTTACACTCTTCAATTTCCTTTCATTTTTCCAAAAAAACCACTTAAACCCTCAAAAGGCACGAAATTCTTTCTTTTTTTTTTAAAGAAAGATTGATAAGATGGGATGGAATATAGTCATAAAATACATCCCTTTCTTTGTTAGACATGACATAATATTTCCCCCTTAAACGCTTTATCACAACACTGTCCTATTAACTTGTCCCGGGGGCATCTTTACCCGTCTGGGTCCGATTTAACTTTTCTCTACTGACAAACTAAAATAGGGACTCTTTTTTCCCACCTCCCACATCCCGGTTGCGGCTTCCTGGACCCTCAAACACATAAATATTCGGCGAAGCGTCCACTATCACTTACGCAAACGTGACATTAGTAGATTAAGCACGTTATCAAACCGCGAAACGTAAGCTATAATGTGAATCTTCGTCTGAGACCATTAGTATTGAAAGAGGTATAAACAGCCTCCTGAAAACTTCATTACGTCAAACTACCATAGAAAACTTTTTCTTTCTCCCTTCCTGTACTTGAAATGTTAAAACTGTTAAGCAGGTATGTAGTAACAAATATTGGATTTTTTCTTCTCTTACTATAATCATGTGTATCAATTTATAGGTCTAAAAATTAAGTTGTATTTTTAAAATTATAAAAAATAATTTTAATAAAAGATAATTAACATAAACTAAAGAGTATTTTATGGTAAATTATCTAATGTATGTATATATAGGTGCGTTTGTGTGCCTGTCCAAAACCTAAATTTCGGCTATAAGAATCAACCGCTTATAAGTATCAAAAACAGTAATAACAAACGTGATTCATATAAGCGGAAATCAATATATATATATATATATATATATATATATATATATATATATATATATATGGCATTTCACAACATGATTTTCCATGATAATACACAATATGCACAAATGAAGAGGAGCAGTTCTTTAAAAGTACAGTACTTTATTTCACAAGAATTGATAGCGGATAACAGAGCTTCCTTCTAGCATGACGCGAAACATACATGTGTTTTCACATACACAGCCAACAACAGAATGCCTGCTCTCTTAGTCAGGGGCTGTACCAAAAGCCAGCGACTGTTTGCATCAACACAGATGTTTTTCGTGGGTGGTGCGGTTGCTATACTACTAAGAAGCACATTGGGTGCGTTTTATCTATATGGTATTGTTTGACACTTTTGATCACTTTATCTCTGGCACCTGCAGCCATTATCTCTGAGATATTGTGAACTGCGGATTTTAGATGACTAGAGACGGGGTTTTGTTACTCCTTCTGGGCGGCACGGCTATATGTTCCAATCAACTGAAAAGAATTTATTGTGTTGTTTATCCCATTGGAATTTGCAGATGTTCACTTGCTTTTGGGTATGCTATTCTGAGAAAAGGGGCCTCTCTTAACAGATGTGGGTACCCGAATTATAGAAATAGACGAAATTCAACTTATAATGTCACATATATATATATATGATTATTGTAAAGAATGGGAGTAATTACTTTTTTCACGAAGTAATTTTATGAAAATTAACATATTTACGAAATTTTGATATAGGTGTATGTTTGTAAATTATTTGGAATAAAACTTCATTTTTTTGGCTTTAAAGATGTAAATAAATTAAGTTAAAAATATAAAGTTTTTGTCTTGAATTTTATCACAATTAAAAATGATAAAAAGATGGGGAATTGATAATTTTTTTTAAAATTTTTAATATAGAATTTTCTTTTTATTTACCTATTAAAAACAGGCAGTTAAATTTGAAAAAAAAATTCACAGTTTAATAAATGTGTGATATAAAGAACTTTGTAATTACCTTACTGTTTTGCCCTTATCTTTTACTTATTTTTCTGGTTTGTACTTTTACAGAATTTTAGGAGTAAACAAATATCCAATTTCAGATGTAGTTAGCTTTATTTTTTTTTAACTTTGCCAATCCACTCGGCACCCCTATTAAAAATTCTTTAAGAAAATGAAACAATAGCTAAATAATAAAATCTATATAATAGGAAACGGCAACTGCCCCAGGAAAATATTTACTCAGAAGTTAAAACCGATTCACTTTGTATAAAAGTGAAACGTTACACGAGTGCCAAAGCTTTCCAATTAACGAAAGTCATCCACACAGCAGATTATGCCTCCTTTAAACAACACATTGTTCCCCTTTTTCCTTAGACGAATAAACATAACAAAATAATTATTTCGGAAGTGTCGTTAAATATTTTTTTCAGACTATAATATGAGACATATAATGAAAGTAGACTTTTTAAAACTTAAGGTATGTTTGGAATAAAATAATTGTTGTGGTATTTTCTAGTAACCGAACATATTTTTTTGCCATTCTTTCCATTCATATTAACTATTCTTTATTGTGAGACGGAAGTCAACATTTGCAGTTTACGAAGTATTTTTAGCTTGCGCATTTTTGCGAGCTGAACTTGCGTATGTGTAGATGTATGTTGTACCTGAAAAGATAAATTCTGACAGCTACAGTTTTAGATTAAATTTTAAGATATAGAAATGTAAAATGGGAAATTAGGATACATATAAATATATACAGTTATATTACAGTTAGTAAATATAAATTACCATGTGTAAATTGAAAAATATATAATAAATGTTTCTATGTTTCTATAACACAAAACTTTGATTTAACAAAAATTTGTATCAAATCATTGATTGGAAAGACTTTGAGGAATGTAAAAAGATAAATAAATCAATTGTGTATTATACAAGTTGACAAAAATACTTATAAAAACTTTTATGTAAATGAAAATTAAAAATCAAACATGAGCTCATAAAATGTTATTTAAATAGAGTCAGTTCATGTAACTGTGATTTTGATCTTTGAGATAGTAGATTCTAAACAGAAAAACTTTTAAAGTACAGCCTGTTAGATGGAATGTACTAGATTCATGGTGGATGCTAGATCAGAATCGAAACATAACCATCATCAATTCGATCAGATTTTTTTCTTTAAGTTGTAAGGTATATATAAGATTCGATTCACAAGAATCGAACTTTTGAGTGAATAAATTAAAAAAGCTGCTTGAGATATGCTAATTTCGGCATACGCGCTTGGTATAAATACCATGCAGCTTGATTAATAAAAAGAGGTTGTTAAGGTTGATAGATAAGCGAGAGGGAGCTACGAGGTAAGCAGCTCGAGGTGTTAACCAGCGCTTGTGCTTAGCAGGCCCAAAGTTTACGTGGCAGAACTGCTGGTTTGACTCTCTAGTTTGTGCGTATTGCAATGTGTATTTTTATTGAATGCTAATATATATTCCATACAAGTAGTACGTATGCTTATTGCTGTAAAAGCAAATTCTATAGGTGCAACGAATTCAATAAACATTGTTTCATGTATAAACTGTGTTTGTATCAAATTCATTTAGAGTGCCACTTCAAATTATATACACCCAAGTCTGGGTAGAAGTGAGCTATTCTCTATAAAGTCATGGATTGGTAAATAATTTTTCTGTAGAAGGGTAATCTACGAAAATAATTATTCGATTATTAATATATTTTCCCGTCTGGTATTAATAGGTTGGTTTGATGGTTGGTTTGATGGGGTTTATTGGCGCAAGGTCCAAAATAGGACATAAAGCGCCAAACACAAGACAAAAACCGAAGTATAGTACATACAAACGCGCCCGACTCGACCAACAAAGGAGATTATAGATTCAAACACAAACATCTTTTTAGAGTCAAATACATATAAAAGTATAAGAGTATAAAACTAGTATATAAAAGTAGTAAAAATGCAGTGTAAACGTTATAAAAAAAGGTTATAAAAAATATATGTAAAAGTTGATGTATAAAGGTATAAAAAAATGATATATTACATTTATAAAATGGTTTGATGATATGAATGGTGATATATAAAAAGATAAAAAGCATAAAATTTTAACAATAAAATCAGTGAGAGAAGCAAATACTCTTTAAAAAATTAGTGGAAAATAAAAAGGCAAATAGAGAAGGGTGGGGTGGCTCCCCCAGCAGATTCGACAGACTGGGTGAACTGTAAACCAAAAAAGCTCTTGTATTGAGACTGCAGACTTGGACAAACCATCAAGATATGTGACACTGAAAGTGGAGACTGACAGTGTTCACATAGAGGGGAATCCTCGCCCATCAGCAAATGCCGATGTGCCAGGAGGGAATGCTCAATCCTCAAACGTGGGAATACTACGTCTGCACGACTCAGTTCAGCAGATGGCCAAGAGCCAATATAAGGTTTAATCAGTCGGAGTTTGTTGGTATTAACAGCAAACATGAAAATGAAGCACGATATACAGTTCTTAAGTTCTGTTTTATACACATTTACAAATGGCATTCTCTCCTCGGTTTATAATAGATATCTGAAGTAAATATTCATGAGAACCACTGCATATTTAGCTTAAAGCAGTCTATTTATTCCCTTAATATGCAAAGTATTAAGTTTAACATCTAAATTACGTATGACATTCGGGATTTTTAGCTTTATTTGAAGCAACTTTTTTATATAACTACTCACGATTCTATGAGTTTTGAAGCGATAGCGTATATGTCCCATAAGTAATACACATTTATCTAATGCTTTTTTTTATTATCTGTATGAGACAACGGATGTTGCAACAAACATGATTCGAATAGTTTTTCTTTTAATTTCTCTATTCTTTCGTTTTCATTTGCCTTTAAATGCTCATCATTAATGAAATATACAGGGTGATTTTTTTTTAAGCTGACACTACTGAGAGCCATCTGTAGCGCGATCTATCAGGAATTCCGCCAAAATTGATAGAGAGACTAAGGACGACATAGGAAAGAGTTTCCTCTGGAAAAAAACAATTAGTTCCAAAAGTCACCGATAGGGGATTATATGGCGCTGTTGTGGCCAGAGCACCCGAGAATTTGCATAAAAGGCAAGTAAAACATCAAAATGCAAATTCATGACTACGTAGTCGACATCAGCGCCAGTATTTTGGCCTATAAAGATCGGTGCGAAGTCTATTGTGCCCCCGCTTTACAGAAGGGTCATCAGTCGCTTTTTCCTCTTGTATGGCCACCACGCTCCCCGGACCTAACCCATGTGACTTTTTCTGTGGGGTTATTTATAGTCTAAGGTGAATCTTGGTGCAGTCTCGAACTTGGAGGTCCAAAAGGACAACAAAGCTCAGACTTTGATGAACATTCCTGGTGACATGTTAAGCTTGGCCGTTAAAAACGTACAGTTTGTGTGGCAATGTGTTGTCCACCATGCTATGTGTTGTCCACCAGGACTGTGGTCACATTGAAGGAGGGAGAAGTGAATTTGCTGCATAAAGTGGTGTTGCAGTGAAATTTCTTTGTTATTCATTTGTCTGCTTACAACTTTTTCGGTATTCATCCCTTATCTTTATATCCCAAAATACTGGTGCTGCTGTCGACTACATAGTCGTGAATTTGTATTTTGGTGTTTTACTTGCCTTTTATGCAAATTCTCGCCGCAAATTTGCGCCGACAACGAAAGCGCCATACCTTCCCCTATTGGTGACTTTTGGAGTAATATTTTTTTCACAGAACTCTTTCCCATGTCGTCCTTAATCCCTCTATCAATTTTGATGGAATTTCGGCTGATAGATCGCGCTACAGATGGCTCTGAGTAGTGTCAGTTTAAAAAAAATCACCCTGTATTTTTAAATATTTGAGAAATACTTCTAAGATGGCGCTCTCATGTTACATATATTTTATTTTTATTGCATGCTTGAAATCTTCAAAACCAGCATTAACCTCTCAAAATTCCTCAAGGTCAAAATTCAACAAGCTAAAGGTCGATATAGTCACAGAAACTTTATTAAGAGAATTTTTTTACGTTAACGTTAGAAAATCTGCGCACAGTCTGCAAATATATTAATAATTTTTGAAGAAAATTCTAGAAATTCATAAATGGAAAAAAAATCTATGGAACAAGTTTCTGTATACCATTACTGAATATGTAATTTCATCAAAATTATCCCAAAATATGTTTTTAATATGATAAAAATCAGTCAGTTATGGATTTAAATGGATGTCGCCATGGATTTCATATTTTATGAAAACGGATTTTTTTCTGTACTTCTGTTTCCTCTTTTTCCTCTACGTCTATATATTTTTTGTATTTAAGCATATGTAGTTTTTAATATGTATGTTAGTGAATGCAAAAGTATTCTTTTATTATTATCATTATTGTTGCAACATGCACTGAGATAGGCTTGCGCTTTCGAATACCTCCGAAAATATATGTCGAAATCTTCCAATAAACACAACCTAATCGATACGATACGCTTTCGTCAGACTGCAATTATGCAAACAGAAATACCGTTTACTTTGCTCTTGAATGTTTGGCACTATAATGAACTACTGATGTTAGAGGAAAGCGAAATAGAAAAGCGTTCGAGTAAACGTTGCTTAGTTAAAAATATATTTTAGGAATTTTAATTACAGCTATATCTTTTTTCTTCAAATTCTGAAAACTTGAAACAATGCGTTTAATCATTAAATAAGAAACGAAATTATTTATATACTGAAATATATTATAACAGTGATATTTAATCACTTTCCTCATCTCTATTAATAATTTTTCATAATTTAAAATCATTCATAAAGGCGATAAATTTTCGCTTTAGTTTGTTAGTACTAGAGTGGACACGGAACTGGTCTTCTTTCTGCATATAACCTTGCAGAGCTTGTAGAAAATAAACACAAAATAAAATTGACAAGCAAACCATTTTACGCTAGTAAATTCCACTCCATCCCTCCCTCTACCTCGAGTTTGGAACCCCTGATATTGTATCACAAATAATGCAAAGTACATAAATGAACAAAGTAACATTACTTCGTCCTTATGGGAAACTTACTTGTATTGCATACTGAAAATTAGCAGCAGCTAGTTTATAATGCACTTTCTAAATTGTGAAATCTTGATGACAACTTTCCTTCATTCCTTTTTATTTTTATCCATGCCATGTTGTATTGCTAAAGGAGGACAATCAGGTCTTATTCTTAAAAATAATATTTTACGAACCCAACTCTGCTGTAGTTAAGCTAGAGATTGGTGTCAGATAGCTCTAAGATTACCAGAAAGCAATTTAAATTTTACCTATGTTTTTATTAGAGACAAAACATCCATTCCAATTAAGCTTCGGTATTAAAAATGTATAATAAAATTATCCATTGAAGAGTGATGAATTTTTTAAAAGGTCTGAAAGACTTAATGTTTTTTTACTGCAGCTCTTTCTCCTAAATAAACGAAGTGGTATAAACACCAATATAAAATTCTGAAATGAAACTCACAAGAAGCATGTGGAGTACAGAAACCCACAACCTTATAGAATCCGTAATAAAAATCAGGAATTACTTCTAGTTTCGAACAAATAAATATAGTTCTTCCTCAGACCGGATCTATTTGAGTCTTTAAAAGTATGGAAAATTAACAAATTTGAAGGTCATCAAACACTAATTACGAATATGGAAAACCCAAGAACTTTACCCAAAGTACTGTGGTATAGTCAGTGGCTAAAGCGTAGACATGAACAAAAAATCGTCCTTTAGTGGACAAATGAAGAAATATTTAATTACACACGCCTACGTGCAACCTCACACCATGAAATCAGGTATAATATATTCCGGTCTAAAGAATTTGGTATTTGTATCTTTTACAGCTGACCTTTCTTCTGTGAACCACTTTATAGTGTAAAACTGAACTCATTAGGGAAAAACCTGATTTAGCAAACTGGACTTCATTTCACATTCTATATACCTGTATTTTAAAACAAAACACAAGTGTTGGGTTAATTTTCAGATCGATTAAAGTGATGTCACTAACAGTATTTTCGTGTATAATCAAGCAATTCAGGGTAAAATGTTGTTTCCGCGACAACTCAGTGCGTCCTAATAAATTAACTTATTCTTATTAGCAACAGACAATTAAGAGCAAATCAAAACTTTTCACTTAATCATCTTAAGGCAATCTGATGCAGAACTTCACATAACATCGGATTGAGATATTTGTAAAAGTCTATACACAGAATCTGACAAAGAGTACATTGCCTTGGAAATATAAGTCTCAACTCAGTTTGTCTTTGTAGATGAACTCTACCGTCTACGAATTTAACGTGCCCATATCCAGCATAGACACGGAGGTATTTAATGGCGTCAGTCCGGATTCCACCCGAGCACTCGCAGTTCCAAGCGAAACACGCTACCACTAAGCTACCTAGGGCCCATTATTTGCAACTTTTTAAAAACTTTAAAATACAATAATATTTATTATGCAAGACAGGACTATTTAGTCTGCAAGAAAGAACTATTTAGGTTGTAAAAAAAGACAATGAAGAATTATTATATTACCAGCTGAATACCCATGCTTCGCTACGGAGTAGCTCTTCCGCGAACTTACGCGTGAGCAAGCTACGTAAAACTGATCGCGGGAGAAACAATTTTCTCTTAAATCTACGCCAGCGTATTTTAAAGATTCGCCTTGAGACTTATTTATCATCATGGCAAAGCGTACTTTTAGGGGAAATTGCAGTCTCTTAATATCAAAGGGGAGGTCATTGGGTATTAGAAGAATGTGTGGCACGAACGCTTTTTCTCCTTGAGTATACTCGGTAAAAATAATGGGTTCCATTAAATTTTTAGCAGGGCTTTGACTTGTAATCTAATGCCACTACATAGTTTCGGTGGTTTTAAATTCCGAAGGAGCATTACGGGTATGCCCTTTCGCAAAGAAAGCTTATGGTATGGAAGACCCGGTGGATTAATGGAATTTAAAAACTCTACCGGATAGTTAACGGCATCGCCTGAATTACAGACAGTGTCTATCAACTGTCAAAATTTCAGCCCTTTACGTCCAGCGGTTTGGTCTGTGCGAGATCTGT
Organism: Dolomedes plantarius; assembly: GCA_907164885.2. NCBI lineage: Eukaryota > Metazoa > Arthropoda > Arachnida > Araneae > Dolomedidae > Dolomedes > Dolomedes plantarius. The sequence goes on along the minus strand of OU015491.1, from coordinate 51,101,194 downwards.
CAGTCAGTCACGGAGCTGTTTTATATATAGGTTTAATTTAATATCCATAAAAACATACTAATTTGAATTAAATTCTTAAAAAACTTCCATCTCTATTAGTCTAGTGGTTAAATTTTATCTTTTGCTGTATTTTAATATGCGTTTTGTCAATTTATTTCGTTGTTATGCACGTGGCGCAAAATTAATTTAAAGTATCACAAAAAGAAAAGAAATTATGTGATCAGCATTTAATAAATTAAATTCTAAAAATTAATCTTTAGAAATTCACAAAAAAATCAGAAAATGGAGGTAAAGATTCAAAAAAGATTTCATTTTAAAGGACATTTTATGGTCTTTCTAGTGATATAAATTTTATAACCCTCAGATTATTATTTTAAATGCAAAACTTAAAAAGTTACGAAAACAGCTTAAAAATTTAATTTAAAAAATCTAAGAGGAATTTTTGAAAAATCCTTCTTTGTGCTCCCCTAAAACATAAGAATAATCGCCATACAAAATTTCAGCCATTTAGGTACAGCGGTTTGGTCTGTGCGTTGTATGTCAGTCACGGAACTGTTATATATGTACAGATTATGATTTAAATATTTTGTAATTGCCCTTAAAATCAATCATAGATTTTATCTTCCATTTAAACTGGACAATGGCTGTTTGGCTAGGGTGCTGGCATGCGGTACTAGAGTCTGTGGGTTCGAATCCCTCTCATGACATGGACGTTTGTAGTCGTTCAGAATCGGCTTTCAGCAGTAGGTCCCTGTCTAATTAGCCCTCCTGCAGCTAAAATTGACTATAGTGCTCCAAACCAAACCTTTTGTACTATTTATTGATTTTAAAACATATTCTTATAACGCTACCGCATAAAAATGCTTTATTTCGTATAAAAATTTGCCCCCTAAACTATGCAATTTTATAAGAAGACTTTAAAAATATAGCACGAAATTTGTTCCATTTTACTATAAAAGCTACTCTTAAAACTCTTTATGTTGGGGAAAATTTCTATTTCTACCATCAATGATCTTTTTTTTCATAACATTCTGCGGAATATACTGCGATTCAATCTTATTTTAAGTATATATGACTGGTGTGGGGTACGACAAATACACCTCTTACGGTTTCAAACGTTGTCAGAAATGTCTTTTAAAATATTGTGAGACGTTATATGCAGCCGTTACATAATTTTTTATGCATCTCAAAGAAGTGAAAAATTCAAAAACCTAGTTTCCCATCATTTCATGTTATTTTATATGTCATGTAAATCACAAATAAGCATTTTTAAAAACACATTGAAACAGAACAATTACAGGAATTCACATACATAAATTAATATTTCTTTCTACCATTGGCACAAATTTATATTCTTTGGCAATAAAAATCACCGTTTTATTAATGACCTAGTTATTTCATCGTTTTGGCTCATCAGTTTTAAATAGATGCCCCGTAAAAAAGATACAGAGAATAAATAGTGTTTATATCAATAACCTTGTTACTATCGATTTGGCAATCAATACCTAGCACATATTTAAACAAGATCAAAACGTATCCGCTCTTTAGCGGTAGTCATCGGTTGGTTGGCTGTACTGAATTCTCGCCCTTTGGGAGTGTGTGCCTTAGTCGCCACTTTTTGAAAGTTTTACTTTAATAGTTCAGTACGTTTTGCTGCTGTTGCACACTGAAAATGGCAGAGCTACTCTTCGTTTGTGTAGTCAATTTCGTCTGCGAATTCCTCCAAGTATTCAGCAGAGTCCAGTGGAATGTTCGAAGAATGACAACGTTCTTGATAAAAAAAAAGAATTTATTCACACGAACTCTATGAAAACTAAACTACGTGAAAGCTTTTAACAGAAATTGATACGTAACTTAACAGAATGTGGGTTCAACCACTTCTTACAAAACCGTTAAAGAAAAACAACAAAAACGAACCAACGAACACACATAGACCTTCGTTACCCCCCTCTTAACAAAGTCAGTTCGGCACGTCAGTCGTGACGAGATGGAGGCGGATCTCAACGTTCTTCCAAAATTTGCATTACTGCTTCCCAACAGTTTGCACCAAAGATGAACGGCGCTGTGTGATCCGATGTTTCTGGCCTGAAGGTCACAAAGAGCACAAACACAAACTTGTGGCCATTTGCCAAAGTTTTCTTTTCTTATTTTCGGTGAGCACTTTCGGGACTATCTTGTAAAGACTTTATGAAAACCAGACCTGTTATGGATAATGTAATATGCAGAACCATAGAAAATGTGCATACTATTTGCCACTTCGTCATCAGTCACACATAGGTTCGTCGAAATGATCCTACAGACTTCTCCGACATTGTCATCATTAGTGGATGTGGCTGGGCGTCCTGATCTTGGTCCGCCCTCCACGGCAGTCCGACCGTCTTTGGTCTTCTCATTCCATTCGTATACACTTCGGTGGTGGTAAAACACTGCTCCCATATTGTGTTGAAAGCCTTCAATATATTTCGCCTTCAGACCAGGTAATACGCCTTCAGACCAGAAAAACTTGATCTCGCAGTGCTGTGATGTATGATGGAAAAAGAAGAGTGGCAAGGCCATGCTCACTGTGCAACAGCTACAAAGCGATAAATGATGACAAACTTTCCGTACACGACGACAAAAGTATGTACTCTCGACTTGCGAGCGCGGAAAATAGTACAATCAACCGACAGATGACTACAGCGAAAGAGCTGACACTTTCTGACTTACCCTCGAATATTGTACACGGTCATAGAAAAGAAAGATTTGAAAAATTGTGTTCTAGTGCTGATACTTGTAATACTTATTTGTAATACTAATTTTTTGCAGGAAGTTCTGTGAGGAAATATGACACCTTGTTAAAAATTACGAATTTGTGGCACTGGATAATAAAGGACTTTTAAGAGACAGAAGAAAGAAAATAATTTTTAATTTCAAATAAATTTCAGAATAACTGACTTTGTTTTTTGAAGCAACATCTTCTTGCTAAAAAAAGTGTTATTTTTAGAGAAAAGTAGTATAAACAAACTTAAAAAAATTATTTCTGTTAATGTGACTTTTTCTACATAAATTTATTTTTTGAATGTATGTAAATACTCTAAACAAATATTCTTTTATATTTGAACAAAGCGCTTATATAAAGCATAAATCTTTGAAACATTTTCTTTTAATTAGTTTATGAACATTTTTTTTCTATTAGTCCTCTGGATTTTTTTATTTCCTATACACTTTGCTTTAAACTTCCCTTTGCTTTGATCTTCCCTCACAACGCAAAAGTGTTAGTCCCGCCCCCCGCCCCTCCACACATCCACACCACTCCTTATATTAACACTGTTTCAAAGTGCAGAGCAGATTTAGTGGCTTTCTCTATAAGATATACGTATTTGGGGAGGAAATTTTATGATTAAAGCATATTTTAGTCCCCTTTATCAGAAAGTAAATAAGTGCTTGCTTAAGTAAGTGACATACATGTTCTTAGAAATATTCTGCTGTGGTCATATTTCTTCAGTGTTATCGCCTATTATTTTATTATGAGTTTTTTCATAATATCTACATATATCTTTAACCAGAAGTTTACGGTATGTAATGTCGTCGTGACCCGGTATATAAGTGTCTCGTCGATTTATGGATAAATGGATAAGTTGCTTTATGTACATCTAGCTTAATAATAAATATTTACAATAATCATAATATACTGTAATCTCGTTCAGTAGAACCATCGTCACACGTAGATTACATGGAGCGGGCCTCATAGCATGTCCCTCCGCGTTCCGTCAGTATGTCAACTCATAAGTTCTCAGTCTATAATGTTCTTCATCGTGCTCTCTCGTTCATTTATAACCTTCCTTGGAAAGTTCTAGTATGTTCCACCGCACCAGGTGAGGTATCTATCATGCTTATCTGGAATCACCTTTGCAGTCTTTTGTCGGCAGCCCTATGCGGTTTCATGCTAGTTCACTTGTCCATGCCGGCGGCCTCAGCTGGGCTCTTCGCATTCTTACGTTGCACCGCTTCCTGCGCTAATGATCTTTTCGTAATCGTTTTAATTGAGTTGTCCATTTCACTTAGCAATAGTCCTCATTTAATCCATCATCAGTTCTTTCCAATTACAGACCTCATCACATGCTTCCATTGAGGTGTTAATGATCCTGTCGATCACACGTAAACTTGTCACCTCTGTATCGGTTTTTCCAAATTCAGATTGAGCCTGTTTCACGTCATGTGAGAGTCTCTCACACGGTATATGCTTATTCATTTTCTTTCCTTAAAGGAATTACTTTTTGACAATAGCTGGACAGCTGTTATTTGGAAATAGTTATATAAAGATTAACACAGTTTATCTAAATTTTCGAACTATGTAACGACGAGGGTAAATTTGTAGAGAATTATAAAATCATTGCTGACACCAACTCAAAACTCCAATAAAGCGTAAAAATGACATGTGGTATTGTTTTAATTAAGGTGTTGAAGAAATTGGATCTGACTGTCTGTATTAATTTGTGTTTATCTGATTCACCCCAGAGACAATAGGATGCAAAGCCCTCGGACCTTCAAGAAGACTACATAGTTAAGAACCAACTGTCACTTATATTCTGTTGTGGGTTTGAGAATCTGTCATTTCGAATTTTCTAAATTTTGACCTCCAAATTTTATTGTCTAAGAAATAGAAACAATTGTATCTTTGGCTTTTGTTGACCTATGGAGAAAATTTGTCCAAGGATTGTCGACTTGGATGGAAAGATCTTTTACAGAAAATTTCAGTTCGTAATAGAGAATGAAATTTTACACTTTGGGGCATTTTCGCTTTTTTTAAATGCAAATATTTTAAAATTTAAATTATTCGGGGAAAAATCTGGTCTAGTATATTTTAAACATTGCTAAATTCCTTTTGTGGACGATATTTATAAAATGATTCCTGTTGCAAGGTGCTGAAAAGTTCAGGATATCTGAAAATACTTTTGTTGTTGAATCATGAGCATTTACGTAGCTGTAAATAGTAGACATGTTTTCTCCATAGGTTAACATTGAGGTCAGCGAATCCAATAGGGTTAGTACAACGGCTTTAATACAGGTATGAAAAATACTATGATTTACACATCTATAAATCATAATTATTTACAGGTATTTACGGGCATTTAATGATTTACATGTGTTATTTATAATTAAATCATAATGATAAAGATATATCGATAATAGTCCCCAATATTATGACGGCCATTGGAAAATACCCGAAAATTTGAATTATAAACTAAAACAGTTTCCATGAGGTTATTACTTCTTCTCATCAGCAGGTTGTTAGAAGGTGAATACAAATTTCATAACAAAGTAAAGAAATATTTGATTAATTATATTTTAATAACCTGAAATGATGATTAATGAGTCAGAAAATCCAATATTTGAATTAAAAAATGCTTGGTTTTTTTCGGTATCTGCATATTTAAAAAATATTGTTTTGTGTTATTTAAAACTACAAATTGAATTTCCTTTTCATCGTGTATAATGTAAAATCGTTAACGATTACGAAACATTCACATACAGAAGACTGAATATTTTGGGTCTGTCGTGGGTGTGATTAATATAAATCTTATTTATAAAATTCATTTATCTTCTCTATTTGTATGATAATGAACAAAATAATCTTTTAAAAAGAGAATATACTGTGCAAATAAGAAAATTATCTTCCAATTTTTTTAAAGGCTTTGTTTATTATGACAAAAGCGACCCTTTAAAAGAAGCTAAATTAAAACTTGATGGGGAGCTTAGACTGTTTGAAAAGACAATTGTTTAGTTTCACAGAAAACAGTTATCCAAATTAACTTTATTTTTTAAAAAAATCATGTGTAAAGTTTTTGTAATTAAATTAATTAAATATCCTTATGTACAATATAATCTTGAATTTAAATAATAGCGAAAACAATTCCTAAACAACTCTAAAACGACCCATGATTATTTATTATAAAGTTAATTTATTGACTATAAAGATTCGTTGATTAAACAAGGCGACACTGAATTAACAAACTCAACTGAAACTCTAATTAGAAAAACTAACTCAACTGAAAATACCACTGGTTTTTAAAAAAGGCTTAAAGCTAGACAAACCTTAAAAAGAAATGTTATAGCTAACTCTCTTTTCTTTATCAGATCTTCTGCTCGGTCATATTTAAGTAACTCAAGTTCTCTGTCTCTTTCCATTTGCCTTCTAGTTACACTGAATTCCAGTATTTAGTGACTCCGAAAGTCAATTTGAAAATCTAACTGAACTGGAAATACTGCTCGTTTTTCTAAAGAAGCCTTGAAACTAGACTAACCTCAACAAGAAATTGTATAGCTAACTCTCTTTTCTTTATCAGATCTTCTTCTCTGTCATATTTAAGTAACTCCAGTTCTCTGTGTCTTTCCGTTTGCCTTCTAGTTACACTGAAGTCCAGTATTCGGTCACTTCGAAAGTCAATTAGAAAATCTAACTCAACTGAAAATACTGCTCGTTTCTCTAAAGAAGCCTTAAAACTAGACTAATCTTAACAAGAAATTTTCTAATTTACTCTCTTTACTTTATCAAATATTCTGCTTGGTTATATTTAAGTAACTCCAGCTCTCTGTGTCTTTCCATCTGCCCTCTAGTTACACAGAAGACCAGTATTCAATTACTTTGAAATTCAAACAGAAAATGTAACTCAAGTGAAAATACTGCTCGTTTATAAGCCTTAAAACTAGACTAATCTTAACAAGAAATTTTCTAATTTACTCTCTTTTCTTTATCAGATCTTCTGCTCGGTCATATTTAAGTAACTCCAGCTCTCTGTGTCTTTCCGTTTGCCTTCTAGTTACACTGAAGTCCAGTATTCGGTCACTTCGAAAGTCAATTAGAAAATCTAACTCAACTGAAAATACCGCTCGTTTCTCTAAAGAAGCCTTAAAACTAGACTAATCTTAACAAGAAATTTTCTAATTTACTGTCTTTTCTTTATCAGATCTTCTGCTCGGTCATATTTAAATAACTCCAGCTCTCTGTGTCTTTCCGTTTGCCTTCTAGTTACACTGAAGTCCAGTATTCGGTCACTTCGAAAGTCAATTAGAAAATCTAACTCAACTGAAAATACTGCTGGTTTTTCTAAAGAAGCCCTAAAACTAGACTAACATTAACAAGAAATTTTATAGCGACCTCTTTTCTTTATAAGATCTACTGCTCGGTCATATTTAAGTAACTCCAGCTGTCTGTGTCTTTCCATTTCCTTTCTAGTTACACTGAAGTCCAGTATTCGGTCACTTCGATAGTCAATTAGAAAATCTAGTTCAACTGAATATACTGATCGTTTCTCTAAAGAAGCCTTAAAACTAGACTAACTTAAGAAGAAATTTTCAAATTAAGTCTATTTTCTTTAGCAGATCTTTACTCGGTCATATACTGCAGTCCATTATTCAGTCACTCCAAATGTCAACAGCTAGGTCAGATAGATCATGTCAATGATAATCGATGTAAATAAATAAATATAAATTTATTTATTGTACACAACAGCCTAAATACAGGTATGGAAATTACTATGATTTTCAAAATCTATAAATCATAATTATTATAGATTAATATGATAATTATGAGTGTCCAATATACCAGACACTTATAATCCACACACAATAACATATATTCTCTAGAAAGTCAGTTTTTCCAATCTTACGTAAACAATATGATATGTAGGTTTCCGCACTCATTATATAACAGCAGGAACTAGGATTCTCCTCATCTAAACAAATTCCCTCTCTTCCCAATGTTCTCTTTTTACATCAAGAGTACAAATAAGCGCGCATTTCTTGAATAATCCTTTTTTGCGAGTTTTCTTTTCTACCTAATGTCTTAGCGAAGTTACGTAACGACCAAAATTGCATGAATATCTCTGTCAGCGAGTGGGTCGTGAAATACAAGACGAAAAATAATAGTTCAGTTGTATTTCGTTCGCTTACAATTCTGTAAATTCTAAATTATGCGAAGCATTTTACTCGAAATTTTTAGACGGTCAGAATCCTGTTTTTTTCCTATAATTTATATGTTTAAAATAAGCTTTCTTTATGAGAAGAACGCTTGGATAAATTAGGTATATGTACTTTTCGCAAAAATGTTAGCTTGGAAAATAAAGGGGGAAAAAAGATTTGAAATATGATACTGAGTATGATACACTACTGAGATTTGAACATGTTTTATCAGAAATTTGATTGTAAGAATGAAAATGGCAAAAATTTAAGAAATATTACAACATGGTATTTTGATCCAGATTTTCGGAATTTATGATGCAGATAAATTTAGTTTTATCAGATTTCAATGAATGTACATTTTATTATTCAGTTTAAATCAATTTTATTCTAAAAATTGCATAGATTCCTCGGGCGAACTATAAATGTGAAACACCGCATTAAAGATTTTAAATCGCCCTGTCACGCAATAACATACAAAATATTTCATTTCTAATGGCAAGTTTAAAGAAAACTGAGCCGAAAGACATAGAAAAGAGAACAAAAACATGACACAACTATAAAAGTCGTCTACAGTAATAGTCTATGATCTCAATCCCTTACTTCCTAATAATGATCAGAAAACATACAAATTATATATATATGTAACTAGCTGAAAACCCGCGCTTCGCTACGGAGTACATTCAAATTAAATACAACGGTCAACGTATGCAATTTATGCCAAAAAATAAATATATATATTTATAATAAATGCGATGATCAATGTATACAATTGATGTAAAATATATATCTATCTATATATATATATTTATAAAAAATTCGTAAGGGATATGCATTTTTTTTGGATAATATCCAATCGTCTGCTGCATTAGAAAGAGAAAAAAATATTTTTTTTGTCTATTTAGTTGTTACGCACGTGACGATAAATTTATTGAAAGTACCAGAAGAAGAAATCACGTGATCAGCATTTAATAAATTAAATTCTAAAAATTAATCTTTAAAAATTCACCAAAAATCAGGAAATGGAGGTAAAAATTCGAAAAAAATTTCATTTTGAAGGAATTTTTATGATCTTTCTCGTGATATAAATTTTATAACCCTCAATGTATTATTTTAAATGCAAACGTAAAAAAAGTTTAAAAAACAGCTTAAAAATTTAATTTAAAAAAATCTAAGAAGAATTTTTGAAAAATCTTTCTTAGTGTACCCTTACACTATTAGAAAAATCGCCATGCAAAATTTCAGGCCTTTAGGTCCAGCGGTTTGGTCTGTGCGTTGTATGTCAGTCAGTGAATGAATGAGTCAGTTACGGAACTGTTTTATATATATAGATAATAACAATAGTAATGGTTGTAACCGGGCACATAGCTTGGCCGTTGACTCATCAGGGACAAGATAGCGCAGCGTCCCAGAGAAATCTTGTAGTCGTAGTGGCATAGGAAGGAAGTCCAGGCAGAAAACATGGTACTCCACAAAAACGTCACAGTTCTTTTATTAAGAATGGGGTTTTAAAAAGACTGGAGATACACTTGTCAAACTTAACGTTCAAAACACATCACGGCTAGTCGGGTACGGCATCCCGACCAGCGGCAGGACCGCTGAAAACTACTAACGGAGAGCTCTACATGTTTCTTGGCTGAGAGCAGACACCCAAAAGCTACGGAATTATCGAGAAAAGCGCGGGTTTTTCAGGCGGGCTGAACTTTAATTGGTTAAAAAATTGACACATGACCATCACGCCACATGGGGTGATTATGGAAAGGGTTCACGTCATAGCTTTTAGAATGGACTTCGTTATATAATTCTTTCCGCGCGTGGCCTTAGGGGAAAATCTAATAGATTGATATTGGTTGAATATAGGTCGCAATCCAAGGTTAAGGGACGGTATTATGTTGCGTTAGGATGAAGAATTTGGAAAGAGCGTGTTAAATAATAAAAGGGGTTTTAAATTTATTTCATATATATATATATATATATATATATATATATATATATATATTATGTATTTATATATTATATCTCTATACATATTATATGCAAGTAGTATTTTCATGTAATTAGTCTATTTCTTTTAATCTTAATCCTCTGCATTGCTCCCTCTTCCCGGCTCTGTATCCCGCCTAATCACTTCAATTTCAATGCTTTATCAATTAGCTCGGTTGACAGGTGGGGGGGTCTGGTGGCCATAAAACGTCCCTCATCTCCTTAATTCACTTTCTACTTCTCTTTTTTTTACAATTTCCTGCTGCCATCCGTATTTATATTAGAACTTCAATGACCCTCGCATTCGTGACTTGCTTATTGAGATAATCACACTAACGTTCCTCGGTCTGATGATAAACTATTAAATAGTTCGAAACGTGTTGCTATTATGTAAATGTGAAAATTTATATTGGGGGAATTTTATTTATGTATTACAAATGCCCGGAAGATTGGCTATGACGCCATTTGTTCGCACTAAAGGGCGAGACTCCTGGCTATTCATTAAGGGAGCACCGTAGAGGTGGCCAGCATTACCCGCTATAAGCCGGTCCCGTAATTTGAACACTTGACCCCATACCTCCAGAGGTAAATTTCAGAACTTGGAGGACGTAGCCTGTGCGGGAAAGTTTTTGCGTGCTACGACCACCATTAGTGAACACGGCGGTGATTTTGTCAGCGACCGGCATCGGACCTGCAACCCTCAGATCAATGGCTCGACGTATTTGCCAATCGGGCCACCGCGCCCCTATATTGGGGGGGGAGAAATTAATTCCATTAACCGCTGGGAATAAATACTGCAGTATGATAATAATGCTGCCTGTGTAAATCATTGAACATCAACATAGTTGATTTAACCTGGAAAAACAATCACTCGAATTTGTGTTGATTTGTTTATTGTGTTGAAAATCTACCTTAACCTTCCAGCACTCGCGTCTGCGCAAATTTTACGACAAATTTGGTTTTTAATGCACTTTTTTCGCATATCGCAGCTCGGACATCTGAAGGTCATTTCTATTCCTCCTTTCAACCCTTCCCGACATCATGGAATGTGCCAACAGGAAATCACATGACAATTTTTATTGTTAACAGGGCTTTTGTTCTACGTGGTAGCTTGTTAGTAAAATTTACAACATGCGCGTGGTCGTGAGTGAAAATTCGGAAAATATTTTTTCTCAAGTGTTTTGTAATTTTGTGTTGGTAATTGACGTGTATTAGTTTAATTTGTATAAAGTCGAATCTGTAATCTTTATATGGGTTTTCATGGCAAAATGATGTATAAAACTTGTTGATTTTTCCCGCATTCTTCAAAAATTATCTGATCAAGAAAACTAAAGGAAGCAAACATTTGGATTTGGGAGCGATAGAGATTTGAGTGAAGATGATATAGAAATAAATAATATCAGTAGTGAATCTGAACAATATATTTCGGATGTTGATAATAATAATGATTCAGAGGAAAGAAATGATGATGACATGTTCTATGTTGTTGAGGATAAATTTTTGTAAGTGGTGAAAAGAGAAGTATAAACACTGCTCAAAGACGAAAAAGATGAATATTGTGGGATGAATAAGTGTTACCTGGCCTAAAACACCCTGCCAAAGATATAGAGGATGAAATACGATCATTTTTGAAAATAATTGATATAAATATGCGTGATGGAATTTTGGAGTGTATAAATTAATATAAGCATTTAAAAATAATTTACTATCATTTGAATGTGGCATCATTTGTATTTTGCAACAATATGGTCAATTATATTTTAACAAAATTATTACCAATATTCATTCATTTATGTCTTTTTCGCGCCAAAAACGATAAAATAACATGTGTCGTAAAAAATACGACGCGGGCGTGCTCATGTAACATTTCTGAGCGCGCGTGCTGGAAGATTAAGATTTGGTGATACTAACTGCACGTGATTGAAAATTTCATCTATTAAAATTTCTGATGAAATTTAATCCTAAAATAGAGGCTTATAAGAATTGTAAGAAAAAATAAGAATCAATGGATCAAGTTTCGCTCAAGATAAAAAAAATAAAAAAAATAAAACTTTTGTTTTATTACAGATTTTTGAGCTTGAAGTAGTTTCAGCTCTGGTTCAGCCAATTGTGACAAATACTACAGGCAATAGAAAAAGGCTCCGGAATGCTATTTAAGCATCCCAAATCAAAAATAGGATTAAACATGGTATTTCAAAAGAATCTAGAGAAAAGCTATCTTCACAGCTTTAAAAGGATTGAAATATCGACTTCGTATTTAATTTCAAAACTTAAAGAGAATAATATTTGAAAGAAGGTCGAGTCTTTGAAGACGCAATTTATTATTAATTAAAATATGCAGAGTGTATATTGAATATTGATTTAGGGCTAATTAATCTTTTACTATTTTTTTTTATTCAAATTTATAATATGCAAAATCTTTATGTTACCGATAATAAAAATATGTGATCTAAATTATTTTTAATGTACAGTTCGACAAAAGTTGTTAAGAACTCAAACAAGAGATAAAAAACCAATAAAAAATTTACGGGTCGTTATCATTTATATTTCATTAGTGCAAGTTTGAAAATAAGACAAGAAAATCACTGTATGGTCTTTGACATACTAAAAATGAAATGTCATTTAGGGTTAACAGAATAAGTATAGGTAATATTCAAAGAGAATGAGAAGAGTATCAGTATCTCCTGAATTTCGAAGCCATTTTTGGCATTTTCTAATTTTAAACTGAATATTTTTTGTTATTATTAATGATTTTTTTTCATCATGTGATTAGGTGTTTTCATATTGAATTTATAGGTTTGTTTTACCCAATTATAATTTTGATTCGAGGACTCCAAGCTAAAATTTCGGTTTCCATAAGATTTGTACATTATTTTCGTTAGAGCTCATAACGACCGATTTCCAGGGACGAGGATCTAATCTTCTTTCAACCTCTAGATGGACACGACGTTTCACCAATAGAGATAGCTATTCGAGAGTGAGAAAGTCTGTTCCCCTTTTTCAGAAGTTTTCTGAAAAAAATGTCAAAGATTAAATTTCCATATTAATTCGCAATATTGCCTATTATTCGAGTTCATTGAAAATGTTCTATAAAGAATAATTACAGGATAAAAAGAACTTTTTATATACCACGTTTTTAAATTTTATGTTGAATCATATAAACTTGGCAATTATCTCTTAATTGCACAAACCTTCACTTAATTATTCTTTTTCATTTTCTTGTATTTAATTTTAATCACTTTTTAGTCGTTTCCATTATCCACGGACATTATAAACTTAAATTTTTATAACTTTTTAAAATTTTTGGCACAATAATTTTGTAAACAAATTAAATTCACATGTATTCTGTTTCCAAAATCATCAAACTCCGTTACGCAAAAGTGCAAACATTAAATTCGATCGAAGCGCCATCTTGAAGATTTTTTAGGCTAAAAGTATTAAAAGAATGCATTGTCATCGTGCTCTGAGCTATTCTAAAAGTTTAAATGTCTAGCTAGTCGGGAAGTTAGTTAAAAATCGATTGCAATATTTGTAGTGGACAAACACAAACAAACAAGAAAGCGAGTTAATAAAAACATGGTAAAAATGAAATATACCCGCGATATTATAATTGGATACTATGACTTTTGCTTTTTATGGGTTAATTTCTAGGAGGGAGAGTGCTTTCTGGAAATTAAATATTTTATTAAAATTAAAGTAATAATGAAGAACATATAGATGTATATCATTATTGTGGTATCAGGGCATTTAGCTGGAGGCTGTGGCTGATACTAGAAAGTGGCATAGAAAGAGTTGGCGTATAATAAAATCCACACAGGAGGGTTTGTCCGCAAGTGGCAAAAGGGGAGAAAGTCCTTCCAAGAAAAGTGATTGCAGGACATCGCGGTGGTTGGCGTACGTGGAAATTCCATGGAGACAGATGCGAACCTCGACGGTTGTTGAAGGCCAAGGCAAGATAGAGACAGTTGAGATTTGGGGAAACCAATGGTAGCACGCTCAGCGAGCTTAGGCGAGAGACGTTACAACAGATTTCGGTGAAGTACTCTCAGCGAGTAAGCTAGAGAGCCATAAAGCTTCCAATGTGTGTGATTTATTTATTTTTCTTTGTGTGTATGTGTTAACCCCTTCTGTACGAGTGGATCCACGGCAAACCGTATGGATCCGTGTACTGATTCTCCACAAACACCAGTAATAACTGTAAATTAACATTTTTATGTAATTTTTACATAAATCGATGTAGATATCGTTATATTTCTATCTGTATCCATTTAGATATCGTTATATTTCTATGTGTATCGATTTAGATATCATTATATTTCTATGTGTATCGATTTAGATATCGTTATATATCTATGTGCATCGATTTAGATATCGTTATATTTCTATATGTATCGATTTATATATCGTTATATTTCTATATGTATCGATTTATATATCGTTATATTTCTATATGTATCGATTTAGATATTAATATATATATATATATCGATTTAAATATCGATACCTATATCGCTTCTTATTAATATGGATAAAAGCATCTCATTTATCTGAAAAGTACTACTTGATATTTTAAATCTAAATGACCGAAAAACTATTTTTGCATGTAATCTTCATATACATATGCTGGTACGGAAGGGGTTAAGTTAAATAAACATTTTTCGTGTGACTGCCTACGTTCGGAGCCAATTTTTTTTAAAAATTGTTTTTTTAAGGATTTTTTGGTCTCATATGGTAAAACAGCATTTAAAAATAAAAAAATAAAAAAAAACTTTCCTGTAAACACCATACTTTTTTTATAAATTGGTCAATTTGAAGTAATTTTTAATGAAATTTAGCTAAAACGCTTATCACTCTGAACAAAATTCTAATGCTACTATTTTAATTTCCTTCTCACACATGATACATATAACAGTTATCTTCAAAATGACCTACAATCTAAGAGAAATTTTGAAATGCAAAAATAATACAGACAATTTTATGTTTCAATATGAAAATTTTTCCCAATTCGTCATTCCTTTCCTTATAAAAACAGCCCCAAACAAAAAACTATTTATTATACATCAATTATTGTACGTCATTTCATTAACAATAGCATCTAAAACATTTCCTGAAAATTTTATCCAATTATATGCATTATTATCTAAAATATCATGATAACGGTAGAGATTTTTGCTAAAAAACATAATTCTGAGAAAAACGCCTTTAAAGTTGTTTGTCACTTCAATTTTGTATTAGACGATGTTTTTTAAAATAGCTATAACTCTGCTTCTAATTGATGTAGAATGAAAATCTAAGCGGTTTTGAAAAGAGAAAAGATTGAATTACAAGATTCTTGCAAAAAATAAAATTGACCAAAATGGTCAAAAAAT
This sequence comes from Dolomedes plantarius, assembly GCA_907164885.2. Taxonomy (NCBI): domain Eukaryota; kingdom Metazoa; phylum Arthropoda; class Arachnida; order Araneae; family Dolomedidae; genus Dolomedes; species Dolomedes plantarius. The sequence goes on along the minus strand of OU015491.1, from coordinate 51,085,904 downwards.
GGTCGCATTTAAAGTTGTTTGTCACTTCAATTTTGTATTAGACGATACTTTTTAAAAATAGCTATAACTCTGCTTCTAATTGACGTAGAATGAAAATCAAAACTGTTTTGAAAAGAGAAAAGATTGAGTTACAAGATTCTTGCAAAAAATTAAATTGATCAAAATAGTCAAAAATGGCATTTTCAACGTAGGCAGTCACCGGAAGAACGGAAAAGATCACTCGAAACCAGGATTGCACTACATTCATGAAAATGGTTGAGGGAGGGCCCTCTACCTGGACGAGGCCTAACTGCCCCTGGGTCCGTTGCTGTTCGTTGTAGGAATGGATTACACGGTTGACGAATCAACACACGATCCTTAGTCCCAAAGTTATTTACCATGCATATATTTCTACTAGGACACACCACACATTCCTATACAAACTTATATATTAGAAATCTACATAGATCAATAAAATCACATGCAAGCTACTTTCCACGTGGCGAGCTCTTATCCACCGATCTTACACTTTCAAAAAGGCGAGACAATGTCTCCTCGTATCAGCCTCGTATCAGAAGGTGGGGGGTTCATCCCCCCACCTTCCCTCGAACACCCCCAAGCAGGCAGTTCCGGTCAGTTAGTCATCGAGGGAGAAATAGGAGAAGGGAAAGATAGGAGTCCATCCCTGAAATGAATATTCAGCCTTAAAAAACTTTGTTAAATGTTAATAAAATTTGATTGGAAAAAATTACTTATTTTTACTTCCCATTAAATTAGATTGTGACCTTTCACACGATCTAAGTATTGCAAATTTTCGCCATCGATGTAATAAAAAGCGAAGAAGCGAAACATTCTTTTAAGATTTTTTTACACATAATTGGTTAAAAGAAATAAAGCAACTTATTCATATTTTAACGTAAATATAAAATATAACATCAGACTAATGCTACATGAAAAAATCCTTTACATTTTAAAATAAGTAATTTTAATTTTATGATGCGTTCTTAAAGCTCAAAAAATTTTCTTAAAACGAATTTCGCAGAAAAACAATTTCAGGCTAGGGTTAACGAATCGTTTAATGGAAAATGTGTTAACGATTTTCCCTGTAAACTACTTACAATAAATTCTATATTTTAAAATAAATTGCCACACTGGAAAATTCGTACGCTTATTTTAATAATCCAATCTAATCCCCTCTTTTTTGGTACTTTGTTACGGTAGCTTTCTTATGTAATATATTTCGGGAATATTCTATTTCCCTGGAGCTTAACAACCTTGCAAGAATAACTCGCAAAAACTATTTGTTTCCTACGTAAGGGTGAAATTTTGAATAATGTACATCTAAAATTTAAATCAAGTATTCTTTTTCCATATTTGAATTTTCCCTATATAGATTCAATAACATGTAAATTTAACCAATTCCTTTTCGGGAAAATTTCTTTCTCAACCATTACAGGTTTATTTATCTTCGGAATTCCAAATCGCAAGTAAGAACGTTCTTCTGATATATATATATATATATATATATATATATATATATATATATATATATATATATATATATATATAGAGAGAGAGAGAGAGAGAGAGATATCCTTCCTTTTGATAGGTCAATATGCATCCTTTTCGAAAATGGGAATTACATAAGAGATTTATAACTGTTTTTTTTTATTTGTAGAATAAAACGAGAGATTATAACGATTTCTCAAGTAACAATATACTAAAACTTTGGTAATATGATACAAACACCCTTGATGGACCATGTAAACAGGAGAGACGCAATAACGTAATTAGGTTTTACGGAGTTTTCTTCTTACTAAAATATTCTTTAGAAGTTTAACTTTGAGGGACATTTGAATGCAAAATATTTCCCACATTACAAAAAAAAAAAAAAAAAGAATTTCCACTATTCTCGAAATTTTTGGCTGCAGTCTTGATGGGAAATTCAATAAGAATTTCATATGATTCATTAGGGATAACTCTTTCATTACTGCGTTAAAGAAAAAAAATATTCTAAAACAAATAGGTGAAACTTTTTTTAAAGAAGAAAACAGAATTTATCTGTATCTTATACGGAAAAAAATTACAGATAATATGGTTAAAGTACGAAAGTACAGATAATAAAGTACGGATAACCATGTTAAAGTTCGTTTATGAATGCGACTTTTCAAACTGCCTAACTAAGGTGAGGTTGCCTAACTAAGACTGCCTAACTAAGGTAAGGTTCCAATATTTGATATTTCGATTTTTTCTAATTATTTTAAATCATTTTACCAACGGAAAAACAATAACGAAAGAATTTACAAAAAACAACTGATATTTTATTAGATATTTTATATTAATATTAATTATACACCATACATAAATGGTGGTTTATTTAGCGTTCAAAATGTTCTCCAGCGTTTCAGGAAGCCAGATATCTAGATTTTTTCATTATTATTGGATGCTCTGTATAACACAGAGGAATAATAATTTAATCTGAATTTCATTTTGAAATAAATAAAGAAATTTAATTTAAAAAAATTGAAGTGGCATGTGGCTGACAAAAGTCTTGCAAGATCTGCAACAGGAAGGTTATTGGTTTCTTGATTGAGAGCACTAAGGTCACCTTTTGGTACACAAGGGCTGTTTAGATCGGGACCTACAGTTTAAATCCGATTTCGATGAGTTTCAAACATCCACTCCAACAGTGGGACTCCAATCCACAACGGAATGCCAGTGCCTTACTATTTGACCATAACCTGGCAGCGATAGGGAAGAAAATTTAAGAAAACCTTATTAGATTCTAAAAATAAAATAATTTAACCTTTTTTACTTACATATCATTTCTAAATATATTTCGAAACATAGTATTTTCATAAAATTCAATGTATCGTAGAAATTGTTACAATCTTAAATAAATCATTCATCGCCATAAAATAAAGGAAACCAAACTAGTGCTACAAAGTAATTTTTTCACTCCTTTTATTTTTGAAGCTATTTTCTAAAATTAATCTGGAATGCAATTTATCAAGTATAATTAAAAAGTAATTTCATAAAAACAGCTTCATATTTTCCCGACTTTTTTCCCCCGTGAAATGTGAGAAAGTTATTGAAATCTTATAAAGTTACACCAGAAAAAATATGTTATTAAAAATAATTAATGAATTTTTAAATTGTGTTTGACGACGAATTTAGTTTAAGTAATTGATACCTTTAGAGGAATTTTTTTTTCATTCATATATCTAAAATTACAACATTAATGCGATATTTTACGTCGAAACTGTTACAGAAATCTTGATAAATGATATTTTTATTTTAGAAATTTAACAGAAGAGGCATTAAATTATTGCGATTATAAAGTATGGTAACAGTTTCATAAAAAATAAAAACAAAATTTCTTCCCTATAATGAGGGAGGAGGGCGTTTTAACTTAATTTCATTAATTTTGCAACAATAAACATCTGTGACGGAGTTTTTTGAAAATAATCAAAGTAAAGTGAGGAATTTTAAAAATTAAGACAGTCTCATGAAAAATTAAAAAATAAGCATTAAAAGCGGGAATTTATCCAAGCCATGGATAATGGGATAGAGAAAAACGTTTATTCAAGTGTAGTCTTCAATATTTCATTGAGTAAAGATCACGAGATAAAAAATGGAAAGTATAGTGGATATTAACTTATAATTTATAGTTTACGGATAGATAAACGGATAGATAAACGGATAGGTACGGTACATCAAAATATCTGTGTTAAAGGAGGTCAATTGTATGTTGTTTGACAATTGCAGCATTATTAGGGGTATGTAAATTTCGCAAAAAAAAATTACAGTATATAAAATTTCGAATTTAATCGCAAAAAACAAAACAAAAAATATAAACTAAAAAATTTCGCTCTCAATAAAAAAATCACAATTTTACTTATGTGGTTAGGTAAGTATCAATATTCTTAGTTAAAAGCTAACATTGTAGTAGTCTCCACTTTCTCTTCCTTAAGTCTTTAGCAATAAACAATAAGCAAATTTCGAGACTGAGATCTCATTCAAAGACCGTGGATAGCTTTAGTTAAGCAATTATGTTAATAAATTATTACTATTATTACCCAATTTTGCTTAAAAAGCCTTTTATCACCGAATTTTCGCCGGAAAGTAGTAATTTTTTTTCGCATTTATTCACTCATATCGGCAAATTTCGCATTTATTCTCATCTATTTCGTAAATACGAAAATTACGTATTCCTAAGCATTATATATGAGTGAACGTTACTATTAATGATGGTGGTTGTGACATGGGACTCGAATTTTTCAATTATTTAGATTATTATACTGTTTAAACTGTAAAAAAATATTATTTTCTGATTTCACAATTTCGAAACAACATTAATTCGGTTCCATGCTCATTTATAAGTGGATTTTTTTTATTTTGTAAATCTAAAATTGTCTATGTGCTGAAAATCATTCCTGTGGTTTTTCGTACCGGTTTTCCTGGAAGAAGGGAATATGCCTCCCATAGGCAATTAAGTGTGACCTGTAACAGTACGGATAGTACACAAGGTCATTTGACATGAAAGGAGAATTACATGCCACCCTCTCAGTCATTAAGGGGACATAGTTCCTCCATAGCAACGTCCCAGCAACCATCTTTTAAGCAATCATATAGCTGAAAAGTTCTAATTGTTCTAGAGCATATTATGACCTCTCCTTTTTCGGTGCTGGGAAGTTTTTAACGGTTTTTTGAACAGTTAAAGAAAAAGCCGCGACTGTGACACAGCTCGAGGTTGTCCGCTCTTCAGCCCCAGTCGCTATTTTTGTATGATGAGATTTCTGGTCTGCTTTTGGACAGAGTTTAGTAATACAACGAGATATAATCATCAGTCTCCAATGATGGTGGTGGTAAGTAATAATAATTTGTAATATATTTTATGAGACGAGAGCACAGAATAATTAATATATGTAGCTAGGTTTTATTATGTGTTCAAATACTTTCTTAATGTACGTAGATAATTATTATGTTGTTTCTGTGCAAATTGTAACTAACGGTAAAATTAATTTTAAATAAGGAGAGATATTAAATGCTAATATTATTTATTCAAATTGAGTTTCCTTTTCTAATTATCTCAGACATGTGTAAGAATGTATTTTCTCCAATTAACAATTTTAAAAAGTGCCACTATAGGATCATCTATTTTATTACATGTTCTAATTCCACATACTAGTGGTGTTATCTCAAATTGCTTTAGAGTCAAAGTTATGTTAACTATGTTATGTATGTAACTTATTTTGATTCCTTTTTTCATATTTGTTTTTAAAATGAACATATTTCGTTTTCAGTCAGAGGTGACAAATTTTGCAAAGAAAAGATAAATCATAAAAGCAGTAGAATTTCAGTTGCAGTACTGAAATCACACATATGTACACAAAGAATTCAAAAAGCAACAATGTTGTTTATTTCAGTTTAACTCCGAAGAATTCTCACCGTTTGTTTATTTGATATGTTGAAATAAACAATGTTTTGTTGCTGTTGGCTGAGCTAGAACACTAAATTTACAAGATCCATCATAAGTCAGAAAAATTTGGATGAAGTACAAAAATATATTGGAATTCTGCCTAATTAGATGCATAACGTGGTGTAGTTTTGCAAAAGTTTTAAGACTGACTTAAGTATGACTTAAATGCTACAGTGTAGTTTACTCACGGCGGCTTGTGGTGGACCTGTGGTACAGCGCGCTGGTTTACGGTGCTGATGGTTCTAGGATCGAATCCTGGCGTTGCGCCACGAAGTAAGTCGTTCCTTTGTGTCGTCCCTTCATAGGAGGTAATTCTGTCCGCCTATATGGTGCCCCTATAATAAAATGGACAGTAAACCTGCGGCGTAGTATAGGCGAATGTTTGATGACAAGTGCATCCGCATTGGAAAAAAAATACTAAAAGCAACATCCTCAAATTTCCCTTCGATTTTACCGATGAAAGTTTATTTTTCCAGTTTTGGAAACTAAAATATTTTCAGTATTATCAAATAACAGAAATGAGAAATCCATAGCCTTTCTACGACTTATTTATTTTTTTTTGGCAAAATTAGTATACGCATAAATAAAAAACCTTAATGAAAAAAAAAGAAAAAGAAAACTCTGGTATTCGGTTCTAACGAAACTTCCAAAGGTTATTAGTTATCGTTGGATTACTTATCGTTGCTTACCTCTTTTGTATGTATATATGCATGTATGTGTTACGTATATATGTATCTATCTATTTATCTATTTATCTATCTATCTATCTATTTATATATCTATTTATCTATATCTATCTATCTATCTATCTCTCTCTCTCTCTCTCTCTATATATATATATATATATATATATATATATATATATATATATACACTGCTGGCCACCCAAATTGCAACACCAAGAAAGACAAGAGATATCACAACAAAATTTATTTTGTAGATAACATGTTGACCAAGTATCAAATGATTAAATTTATAGATTTCTGTGAAGTGTGGTTCCTGCCAAAATCAGTAGCCAGAGTAGCAGCCATTGTTGGAGATTGTCACCGTAATTAGTTTTATTTTAGTTATTATGATATTTATTGTGGAGTATTTAATTGTGGTTAGTACATTGCTTGGCCCAATGGATTAATGATTACTCAGGTGTATGATCACAAATCAATTTATTAACTATCAACACACTATTTATACAGTTCACATTACTCATTATCGACTTCTTATCATTAATCCTTTAACATGTTAATACATACATATATATGCCTCATATCATTTATCCTATACCATTAATATTATTCCTTCTAGACTTTCTATCACTACTCATTTAACATGTTAATACAATACATATAATAATATATATACCAAACCACAAATATTCGTAACATATATCTATGACAACATGCAATATTACGCGCGGCTACTATCCTCCTCTTAACCTAATTGAGCATCTGCACAAGATTACCAAATAAACAAAATCCCGTACCTGATACTTGCACAGCTCGGGGAATCGTGAGGGACGATGGGAGGCTTGCGGCGGTGATCTGTGGCACAAGGACTTTACACTCGGGGCGAGGGTGGCTGGTGCCAACCATCTATGCATACGGGGCTCCGGTACTCTACAACCTCTTGGTAGCTGGCTCTCGCTCGACGAAGGGGTGCGGCATGGGAGAGTTCTGGGCTCCTGGGCAGGTGTCTCCTTCTAGGGCTACGCTATCGGCTAGTAGTCAGATCGACTTCGCTCCTGGAGTCATTAGGCGTGCGCATTGAGTTAGGGTCGGCGCGGTAGGCTTTCGGCTCGTTGATCTTTCAATCGGCGGGCATATATTCATCGGCACTTGAGGGCTTACACCTCTATCTTCTTTATTCGTCTGCGGCCCTTTCCATCTTTCTTGACTCCGACTTCTCCTCAGCGGATTCTAAAACTCATCTGCTCATTGCTTTTCAACTCTATCTCTCTCTCTCTTCTTTCTGATTATTTCTCTCCATCTCTATCTTTTACTTAACTCCCCCACTTCATTCTAGGTTTTCCATTGGTAGCCACCTCCTGACCAATGGGTAAATCTGGATACCCTTTATTCGTTCCAACTCTTTTTTTATATTACTATCTCCTCCACTCAAAATTGAAGGGGGCGTCAGTCGTTGCACCCTTCTGGAGAATTCTCACGCCCCTACATTCACACGCTTCTATTTGGACCCCCTACTGACCTCCTAACGCATTGAAGCGCGTAAAGTCTTAACTCGTCCTTCACTAACATCAATTTTCGGACCCCTTCGTTTCCTATTTCTGCCTGTCCAGATCATTACCTGCAGCTGGCCGCCTCTCCCTGCCATCAATTTTTCGACCGTTACCCTTTTACATGTCAATTATCGTCTCCCTTTTTGACATAAGCAGATCTCAAACTGCATCTGTACACCACTTATCCGCTGTTTGGAATATATCTTCTCCTCCTATTCTTTGTTCCCAACTTTGCACCTGTTTAATTTTCCAAAACTGTCGCCTACGCTGCGACAGAGATCACCGCTGCCACACTCCTCGGCATTGATTCAAAGAGACTTTGGATGAGTTCTTGGGGTACAGCAGACCAAGCAGCTTCCACACGTTGCCAAAGTTGATCTGCTGTGGCAGCTGGGGATGGAATCTGGGTCAAACGTAGACCAACCATGGACCACATGTTTTCTATCGGCGAAAGATCCGGAGAGCGAGGCGGCCAGGGAAGCAATTCAATCTGGCGATTGACGAAAAACCGTTAGACAATGCGTGCCACGTGTGGTCGCGCATTATCCTGTTGAAATATGGCCGTGGGCAAACCCTGAAGGTAAGGAAGGACAACTGGCTCCAACACCTCGGAGATGTAGCGCTGGCTGTTTAAAGTACCGGCAATGCGTACTAGAGGTGTGCGAGAGTGATATCCAATACCGTCCCATACCATAATACCCGCTGCAGGACCAGTGTGGCGGTGCACAACGCAGCTGTTCAGCATCCTCTCTTCACGGTGTCTCCAGACTCGAATGCGACCATCGTGGTGTTGCAGACAGAAGCGTGACTCGTCAGTAAAGACAATTTCATTCCATTCTGCCGTCCACATCCTTCTGTCATCGCACCATTGGCGGCGGAGACGTCTGTGGTTCTGCGTCAAGGGCTGACAAAGCAATGGACGTCTTGCGGACAGACCACTCTGCTGTAAACGGCGTCGAATGGTACGCGCAGACACTGGATGATGCGTTACAGACTGCATGTGCTGTGCTATGGTTCGTGATGTGACTGAGCGATCCATGACTGTCATGCGCACAATTTGCCTGTCAGCACGTGAAGTGGTGCGCTGAGGTGGATGCGATCGAACACGCCGGTCCGTCGTACCCTCATGCATCCAACGATCACATATCCGCATTAAAGTTGTTTGGTTTCGTCCAACACGACTACCGATTTTCCTGAAAGATAATCCACAATCTCGGTAGGCCAATATCCTTCCTCTGTCGAATTCAGATACTTGATCAAAAGATAATCGCTGTTTTCGACGAGGCATAATTGATCGTTTTTTTTTTAAACCACAAGAAAAATACAATTGCCGAACTTGAAATCGTCGAAATCTCCAAGCTTTAAATAGCGCTTTGAAGTGCCGCCACAGGCGCGCGTGATGTGCGTCTGCGCTGAAATTCTTATCATTTGCATATCTCACCTCCGCTAATGCATGATGTAAATTTCATGTTATTTGCATGTTTCCTTCAGGGTGTTGCATTTACAGTGGCCAGCAGTGTATATATATATATATATATATATATATATATATATATATATATATATATATATATATATATATATATATATATATGTATGTATGTATGTATGTCAAAATGTTGACGAATTTTGGTACTTTTATGTTTAATTGTTTACTGATTGCCCAAACGATACAAACTGGATTTCGCGCTCTACGAAAATTATAACTCATTCCGACGGACAGTTTTAGCGGCTGAAATTTTCATATATAGCAGAAAAATCATATATAGCTGTGTTAAACTGAATGTTATTTATCCTTTTAATTTCCCATAATAATTGTAAAGAATACAAATAAATGCAGACTGGAATTGTATAAGTATCGTAAAAGTAAATTGTATAGTCTAAATGATTTGTACAATGCACGTGCTAAATGTAAAAGCAAATGTAAATGCCAATGTATTCGAAATTGTAGAGGTAAAAGAAGATAATCAATGTAAATAAATTAAAGGCCGGATACGTGATATTCAGCTATCCGTCTTACTGACATGACGGGTCTCCATAGTATAGTATGGTGAGTGCTCTCGTTCTAGATTTAAAATTTTAATTACTGGGATATTTTCATAAGCAATAAAATAAAGCGCGAATGTTATGATACAGCCCCTGCGTGTTCACAGATCAAGAGGATTGAGATCCTCATCGGCAGGATTGCTGTTGCGTAGTCGGATGATCAAATATCCGCATGTTTTAGGGCGGGACGGAAACATTTATTTATTATCCTTTTATTACCTCCACAAGTAATATTGAAAGAGTGTAGTGTTACGAAAAAGTGCAGAAATAAGTGTTCAAGCTTAAATATCCTTGTGTAGCACTCGATAGCACTTTTTCGTTTTACTAGCATGACGATTAATGTGCTCATAATTTTCTATTTAATTTCTAAACTAGAGTATTTTAGAAACAAAAAAAAATAAGAAAGAAACAGGAAGATTTTTAACATGAGGTCAAGCTTTGCGTTTTGTTTCCTAATCTTAAAAATATCCGCATCGTCACAGGCTTCCCCAACTTGACCCAATTTTATTGAATAAAATAATAAGTTATAATGTTTGCTAATCAGCAATTATTACTAAATAATTACTGCTAAACTCAAAATAGATAATTTGTAGTACTAATTAGTATTTTTAATAGTATTAATAATGATCATATCTTAATAATAAGTATTTGTTTTTAAATTAGTACTCAGTATTATTCGATTAGTATGGATATAAATATTTCCCAGTACTTATTAAAGAGAAATAACTGAACAGCATTCATATAATTTCTGTTTATTTCATATTCATTCAGACATGATGGTTAGATTTATTTGATAAATAGTCAAGATTTCATAAAACAAAAAAAAATTGCTACTGAAAAAAAGTGTTTTTTCTAAACTCTAATGAGCGACCTTCTTGACACAAAAAAATATATTTAACGAAGTTCAAAATCAGTTCACTAAAAAAATGGAGTTTTAGCTAAACATTTAAGATCAACTCAAACAATGATAAAAATAGAAATTGTAAAAAAATAATAAAAGTGCAGAGTATTTTCAATTTTGAAAAAAAAGGTTCCCGTATGAACCACTTTATTGTAGTCTATCATGAAAGGTTCCTTATTTCAGTTAAAAAAACAAGATTTATTAGAACATAAAAAATAATTACTCAAATTCAATAATTTATTTTTAACAACCTCTTGAAAAATTGCCGAATAATTTTCTGCCCAGGACCCACTTCTAAAGTTAATTTTATTACTTTACACAAACAGACGCAACACTTCAGCATAAGATATCTCTTGAGTTTGAATAAAATTTTAACATGCACCTGCTCTCGTGGGTTGCTTAGAATATTTAATTTAGGCAAAGCATGATTAAATAAGGCGATGTACAGCCTTATAATTTTATGTGCTGCAAATAATTACGTTACAGAAATTAAATATTTATTCAACGACAAAATGTATTTATGTTGGAGTATTTTGTGTTAAACATTTCTATTAGGCGTGTATCTTTGTTTGTGTAATCTAACTACACATTTTTCTCTGGCCAAAAGCAAACAGTGATTTTAAATAGAATCTACAAATATTTATTCAAATTTTTTAGCTTTCACTGTGATAAAAATGCAGGAAAAATAGGGGAGAAATCTAAATTGCGTACAAGATTATATTGAATTGCATGAGATGCGAAGTGATCAAAATTCAACCTGCGGAAAATTTGGAAATCATTGAAATGAAAAATTTAGTGATTATTTAAATATTATGAAAGACATATTAATATTACATTACTTAGCACTGAATACATTGAAATTGTAGTCATGATCCAAAACCAATGAGCATTTGAATCAAGGAGGTCAGTAGATCATACCGTAATAGATTGGCAAAACAAACCAGACTTAGTTTTCAAAATTGATTTCGAAAAATAGAATAAAATAAAATAGAATTAATTGGAATTCTAAAGAAATATTTTCTTTCTAGGGTTTCTTTACAAAGCTTTCTTTACAAACCAATTATTTTTACTGAAAAGGAAATGAACTAAAGAATTAATGTATTTTGCTGAAAGAGGGAAAAAATCTCTTTAAAAGTCTTCAGGCAGAATTGAGATTTCAACTACATTCCTCTGCTTACAGTATCAAACGTATATTTGCAATAGTATTTTGGTAAAAAATAGTGGGCTGCGAGTTTAAAATCTTATGCTTCAATTATTCAATAAAGTTTTTGTAGATTTCTTTCTATTTAAACGTTTTGTTGTCATAGTTCATTTAAAAGAAGATGTCGTTAGAAATTCATCAGTATGTTTTTAATTTACAATCAGAAAAGTAAAATATCGTATGAAACTAATACTGAATGAATACTTAATAGCGATATTTATTTAACACTCAGATTATGAAATATGTAATTGAAGCAATTCAGCAACGTTACATATTATGAACGACACATTAATATTACATTACTTAGCACTGAATTCATTGAAATTGTAGTCATGATCCAAAACCAATGAGGTCATGAAGTCATTAGATCATACCGTAATAGTCTGCCAAAACAAATCGTACTTTCTTTTCAAAATTGATTTCAAAGGACCGAATAAAATAAAAAGGAATTAATTGGAATTCTAAAAAAATATTTTCTTTCTAGTGTTTGTTTACAAAGCTTTCTTTCCAAACCAATTATTTTTACTGAAAAGGAAATAAACTATAGAATTAATGTATTTTGCTGAAAGAGGGAAAAAAATCTCTTTAAAAGTCTTCAGGCAGAATTGAGATTCCAACTAGATTCTTCTGCTTGCAGCATGAAACGTATATTTACAAGAGTATTTGGGTCAAAAATAGAGGGCAATGCATTAAAAATCATATGCTTTAATTATTCAATAAAGGTTTTGTAGATTTCTTTCTATATAAACGTTTTGTTGTCATAGTTCATTTAAAAGAAGATATCGTTAGAAATTCATCAGTTTGTTTTTAATTTACAATCAGAAAAGTAAAATATCGTATGAAACTAATACTGAATTAATACTTCATAGCGATATTTACTAAAAACTCAAATTATGAAATATATAATTAAAGCAATTCAGCAGGTTACGATTGAATAAAATTATATACAAAAAGAATATTAGATTGTAAAAAAGTTCTAAGCGAATCAACTCCAAACAGTAACGTACATTAATTTTAGAATCATAAAAATATGGTACACTAACTTACACCAAACAATCCTGTAGAATTACGTTAAATAATTAAAATATTCTTAATGTCGTAAAGAATGTAAGAACAGTAAGCAGATAAACTAGGGCAGACATCTCATGGAAAAACCTTCTGCGCAAGAAAGAAAAACTGAAATTTAAGCCTTTCTTCATCAAAATTCATAAAAATTAGAGTTCTTAATTCTGAAACAAGCTGAGAAAAGCAAATTCAAGATCTCCTGCAGACGTGATAAAATACGAAGTGTCAAAAGAAGGATTTTGAATAGTGAAATTCATTCTAATAGGAAAAACATAAAGGATTATTTGATATGGAGGTTTTCTTCTTTAGCTAGAGTCGATAAATTCGAACTTGAATATTGAATTAGTTAAAATATTTTGACTTTTAAAATTCAATTTAAAATCTTTAGCACAATAGCTTTACCCTTCAAAATCCTTTTATATTTTACCATGACAAAAATTCGAGGCACGCGGTTTGGATAGTACGGCTCTTGCTACTATATTTCTTACGAAAGAAAGTTTATAGTATTCAGATATGAGCCCCATCTAACATACTTTATAAACATTGGGGACTAAAGTTTGAATACAACAAAATTCTGGAAAAGGGATTGAGGTTTATAATACAAGATATTGCATTAATTACCCCAGTTTTTGGAAATTGTATTACTAAAGATGCACTCTAATCTAAATGAACACATTCTCAAAAGGATCGAGTAAGTTTTAAAAACTTTTGGTAACTCATTCGATACTTAAATTTTTTTTGTTATAGACTGTTAGCAATGTGAACTAAGAATTACTTTAAAGGTCCATTAATTACTTGCCTTTCCGAATTTTGGCGTCATATTTTGCATTTCCATTTTAAGTCTGTTTAAGTTAAAGCGATTCAATTCATAACTAAGCCGAATCACTGACGCAAATTTCTTGTGATTACGTCATGTTTGGCAGACTGCCGTACGTCATATAATTAAACACAAAAGTCTCTAGTAGAGGGCGCATTTCGTAGAAGTTACAACCTGATATTTGAATATCAGCTTTTGACACGTGTATATAAGCCGTGGATACTTTCAGGAATGATGAGTAGGAGTGTATAGAGGTTATGATATATAAGATATGAGATGAGTATCGGTATTATTAGGTAGTGTCAAGCTGCTCTGTTCATGAACGCGTTTATTAAGAAGTCGGTGTCTGTTTTTGATAAGATAACAAGATATTGTATTAAGCCTGCTAAAAGTAAGGTATTTTATATTACTTCAACATTTAAATCCCTTTTGATAGTCCATCACAGTATAGCAAATAGTTTGTTTGTTTAAGAAATTGATTCAATGTAAATACCCGGTGTGCATTGCTAATGTTACCAGTGAAGAATGAAGATATTGACATTGTTGTTTTTAACTAATTTTGACTAGTTTTTCAAATGAATAAATACTTTTATGTTATTGTTAAAAGGCTTGTCGTCTATACATTATTTTAGGCATCTTCAATGGTTTTAACGTATACCTTTTTTAGCAAACATAGCTTTTACTGCACAGCTTTTACTCTGCTATTCAAATGTATAATAGAATAATTATTAGAATTGTTGACGTACATGTTTTACATGTACTCTGACATAAACTCTATAAAAAATATTGACGTATCAAGAAGGAGTTGCCCGACTGTAATAAAATTTCGCATACAGTGGAGTCCCGACAATTCGGTAATCCGAAAGTCCGCTTAATCCGAAACTAAAAGTCAAAAAGAACTAAGGTAAATAAAAACGATTTATTAGATTGTTAACAAGCTACAATCTGTTTTCTGTACGCAATCATATCCGTTATACAACAATAAAGCCATAGTGATACTAAGTAATACAAAGTATATTTCTGAAAATTACAACAAAATTCAAAGTTGGACAATGTACTGAACTAATTATTACGGAACTACATTACTTTAATAAATTTGTAAAATTTTTTGTCTAAGCGAAGAATACGAAGCTCTCTTGCAGCCAAATTACGCCAACGCGTCAGAAAAATGGTGTCCACCGGTGTCGCAGCGGAGTGTTGCTCTACTTAGCGTAGCGAGACACCAAATGCAGCCGCGTCATCTGAGTGGGATACACTCTGCGCGGTGTCACCGTCTCCATCACCTTCACTCTCGTCTGAGACGTTGACAAGTTCCTTGAAAACCACTTCAACAATCTGCTGATCGTCTAAAAGCCAACTGTCGAGCACTGTGACGTATTGCTAGAACAACTTACACTCCACTGGACTGTGCTAGACAGCGTTCCGCTCTCTTATCACCCATTTCGTCCCGAGATTTGGTTATGTTTAGACAGAGCTTATAAAATAAACTGTGTAATCACACGTTATATGTAA
This sequence comes from Dolomedes plantarius, assembly GCA_907164885.2. Lineage (NCBI taxonomy): Eukaryota > Metazoa > Arthropoda > Arachnida > Araneae > Dolomedidae > Dolomedes > Dolomedes plantarius. Next base: position 51,070,668 of record OU015491.1, on the reverse strand, counting down.
TATTTATGTAATCACACGTTATTATGTAACTTAAGTTTATTTTTGAAAAATTCGCTTGATCCGAAAAGTGTCTGGTCCACAATTAATTCGGATTATCGGGACTCCACTGTACAAAGATATGTGTACCGAACATACAAATTATTATAATTTGGTGTCCAATGAATGAATAGCGGAAGCTCAAGCGCATCCAACAGGTGTATATAAAGAAAGATTCTCGGTCTGATATTCAAAATTTCTGTTGAATTTCGATTGCGGATATCTCACATCGACTGTAGCAATGCCTCGCCGTGGGATTCGTGCTCATTGCGAGCATATTTCAGAGTTTGAAAGAGGTCTTGCCATCGGATTGAACGAAGATGGTTCGGAAAATCGAAGAATCGCTCGACATCTGGGTCAAACCGATTCAGCGATTAGACGATGCTGGCAAGAATGGGTCAACAACGGCAAATATAAGTATCAGGACGGAAGCGATCGACCTAGGACCACAACAGAAGAGGAAAACAGCGATTGTCAGATAAGCTGTCACAGCACGGTAATCGTCGTTATCAACCATCCGACATGTGACCCACCCTCAAGTATCCAGGCTAACCATTGACAGACGACTGAGAGAACGGAATGTACTCACGCTCCGACCTTTAAGGCGCCTTACCCCTCACGCCTGTACACCGCAAATCCGATTACAATGAAACTTAACTCCATCAACTTGGAACTGCACCGACTGGGGATGTGCAGTCTTTTGTCACGAGTTCCTTTCCAATTGTGCCCTAACGACCACCGAAAACGTGCCTGGAGACGTGCGATCCCGCCCTTACTATTGCATGTCACTTACAGCACAGCGGTATATACGACGACATTCTGTTACCCGTTTTGTTTCCGTTCTTCCTACGCATCCCGGACTTACTTTTCAAAAAGATAATGCCTGAACACATACCCGGCACATCTTGCTATGACTTGTCTTGCGAACACTTCTTTGGCCACCTAGGTTGCCTAATCTCTCTCCCATAAAACACATTTGTGACAGGATGGGAAGGCGATTGCACATATCCCGGAATAATGTCGATTTAGCCCAACAGTTGGAGACAATGTGGAAAGAAATCTTGCAGGAAGAAATCATCCGGGAACATCCTGGAACTTAATCAGTCTATGACACGCCGGGGGACAGCTTCCATCCAGGCCAGAGGTGGACCAACGCCGTATTGACTTCCTCCGTTTGTAACGATCATACTCTGTAATTAAGCATTCAATTGTTCTGACATTTTAATTGTTATTAGTTCTGTGCATGTTCTGAAAATTCGCCAGTTTCTGTTGCAATCAGATAACTCCTTCTTGCTGCGTCGAGTTTTGTGTTATGGAGTGTATTTTACAACAATATCAATGAGTGTGATCCTTTACACTAATTTCTTATCGCTATAAAATGTATGGTATCATTTATATTTAATTTCTATAGTATTTTTTTCCTAAAATGTACGAAAAAGTCTGAATTAGATACAGTAAGATGTAAAATTATTTTTTTGTGCGATGTCAAAAAAAATTGTCGGTTAAGGGGACTCAAAACCCTTAAATCGAGGAAATAAGGCATATTTTCATACTTTTTGACTCTTTGTAACTATTTCAATTTACTCCCAAATTTTCCAAATTTTTTGTATATGATAAATTGATTTATTTATTTTAATAAACAAATTTTCAACTCTCAAAATAATTTTAAATATTTTTTTTTAAATGCTTTAGATATACCTTTCTTTTTAAATATTTTTATTGCATACTGGCTTCCGCGCAGAACTATGAAATTGATTTTACACTTAAATGTATAATTCCTGTTTTATATTTAAAATAAATAATTCAAAATACAATTGAACATAAAACTTTCAACATTAAAATATTTTTCAATTTTCTTAAAACTGATCAAATTTTACTTAAAATTTCCTGAAATTTTTGCATTAATTTACCTCTGAAAAAATAGCAAATGTGCAATGATTGCAATAATTCTAGTTCAGACATAATAAAATAACATGATTATGCAGTGATCAAAATTTCATGGAATTATGTTTTATAGTTTTTGAGATATCAGTTGTGGAATGATGCAAAATTACATTTTGAGAAAAATGAGTTTAAAATTATTCTTACCATAAACTTGATCAGTAATTAAATATTTAGAATATCAATATCTCCGGAACTAAGCGAAATATTTTTATACGGTTTGCTTTATTTTGTTCAGAAATGATCAGGGCTTTAACATACTTTTTTTTCAAAAAATCGAATGTTTTAAAGATTTAAGGGTAGTGGGTCCCCTTAAACTCATTTTATCAAAATACGGCTGTGAAATGCCTAATTATTCCATCACTTTGTAAGAATTGTAATCGAAGCCAATTTACATAAATGTCTTAGCTGCCGTCATAAACGGAAAAAAGGCAAAACAATAGCATTATCAAATGCTTTGTAATAGCATAGATCTTAAAATTTACTGAATTTACATGTTTCACGTAATATATTGTACCAATTGAAAAAGAGAAGCAAAATCTTACGTCAGCTTAAGTTAGTATAATTTAAATAGATAAATATTGTTACGAATATTTAGCAGATTTCATCTTTGATCTATTCAACCTTATAATATGAAAAGGAAACGAAAAAAACTTATAGATCTTTAAAAAGATCGGGGGAAATAGATCTTTTTATTATATCAACTATAAGTTAAAAATGAAGAGAACTTTCCGGTTCATTGAAAAACTAAATTTATTAAAGCCATTTAAAGTATACTTTAATTTCTCTTATACTTTAATTTTCTCTTATGAAATGCTGTAGCATTTCATAAGAGAATCGTTTACTATGTGTTTCTAAACATCACATTTTTAAAATGCTATAAACCGTTCTTGTATTAAAGTATCTTAAAAAACGCATTTTAATCTGTTTAACAAAGAACATTAGGCTACGCTTAGATGGCTGCAAGTTATTTAAAAGAAATCAGATCTGAGCTGGTTCGAATTAAACGAAGAGAGAACAGTTCTGCCTGTCCACATCTTTATGCTACGAAAATAAGAAAGCAAAGGAGGAAGTTTTAGGCAAATTAGAAACAAGTGCGAAAGAGCGCTGACAGAGTATGAACAGAGACAGTTTCGAGAAGAGGAGTAAATTTTTCCGTAGAGGAATCAGGGTAAACTGAGAAACCTTCTTTGATGAAGCTATTATTTATTCCCTAAAATTGACTAGCCCCATTATAAAAAAGGTGAATTTAAGAATTTACATCAAAGTTCCAATTGCATCATGAGCTCACGGGAACAGTTTCCTTGCTAGAATGCAAGAAATTTATCCTATAAAAAATTTAATTATACTTCGCTTACAAAATACATCTACTCCAGAAAAAAGTCAATAAATTATTTTAATGTGTTTTGACCCAAGCTTTATATAAAATCAAACTTGCTTTAATTGTCGACGTTGCCCAGGCTTAAAAAATCATTCACGTATTCAAATGTGAAAATTAGACTACATTAAAAATTATTCACAGTTTAAGATGGAAAAGAATGAAAGTATTCACTGTCAAAATTGTAATTGGAGATAAAGCACTATTAGAATTTCTGAATCTAGCTTTCTTCTTCAGAGGATAAAAGTCTACACAGTAATTCAAGGAAGGGAAAATGGCCATTCAACAGCTGTCAAATTGTGAAGGATGGAATTTGCAACATGTGAAGCAGAAGGAAGTAGAGAAATCGTAGTAAAGAAAACGCCAGCAACATAGAACACAAGCTAAGAGACCAAAAAATAAAACAAAAACATTGGATTTTTTCCTATTATCAATTGTGGAATAAAATTATTCATAAATTGTATAACTTTTCTCTACACAATTTTTGGAATGATATAGGCAATTCATTATTGAATGATTTGTGATACCCAGTATCTTTTTCTCTCCTTCATACCTTCTCTATATCCAGAAAAAAAAAACATATAAGTGTCTCGCAAAAGTCATTTGACATTTTGTGTTTTAGAAATGGGAGACAAAAATAAAAAATGCATTGCAATGAAACTTTAAGAAGTGTTTTCTTTTAAAGTGTATGCTTACTTAGTTTTCTTATTGTATTAGTCATTTCTTTTCAAAAAAAGAAAATATTGAACTTTAAAATCTTTTGTTGAACGAGGAAAATAAACTCAAGTTTCCGGACACTACTCAGACTGCGAATGCATTCGTTTGAAACAGAAAAAAAACTTAAGTTTGTGATATTATTTTGGATCAAAAACCATCGGTAACACTTGAGAAAGACCTGTTTGAATTATTTAATAAGGTTTTCTTTGATTGTTTGCTCTTTTAATATTTTGTTGCTGTCGCTGATTCGGGAAATGGAACGATCTTAAGAATTTGTAAGGCAATCCCTTATTTGTATTTATAAGGAAATTTATTCAGTTAGAAAAATTGGGAAAACATTTAATTTAAGTGATCGAATACTTTTTGGTGTAACTGAATGTTGTAAGCAATATAGTTAAATTCCATACATTAGCAGACCTAAATGCTCACGACATCTGTCTCGCGAAATGAAGCGAATTCTTGTCAGACTTTTTCATTTTGTGGATTTAGGGTTGAGCGTTCTTAAACTTCTAGCATATCTCTTACAATCTCATGCAGTATTAGGTAATCTAGATACAGGTAGATGACTTATCCGATGTTCTAGTTATCCTGCCCGGATATAGTAAAGGACAAGATCTAAGTTTTTAGCTGCAGTAGACTGCTTTCATTTTTAATCACAAGTTAATAAAAAAATTAATTCTGAATGCTAATGTAAGATTACTTTGGTTGAAGAAAGAAATATAATGAACTTCATTTTGCATGGTAAAATAATTTTGTAGGAAATTACACCCCCCCCCCCTCAAAGGCGGATTTCAAAAGCAGAACTTTGTTCCAACTATAAAACGTTTAGTGAAGGGATATAGTTATGGCACGAAAATATATATAAAAGGTAAGTGTCAATAATCTTAAATTTAATAATGATATAATGAATCACTAAAAATATCTTGATTTTTGAAATAGTAAATAGTAAATTTGCATAGTAACTTTATTAAAACATACTATGCAAAATAATTTCCAATTGTACTTCGGAAATGACCCAAAGAAGCATTAAACGAGGAACGTAAAACACTGTTTACAGTATAGCTTCGAGACAATAGCTGCCTTGTTGGAAACCAATGCCCCTTAAATGCCCTGATCTAAAATCTGTAGAATGTACAGTGTGTACATAAATGAGTGTCCCAACTTTGCATGGCTATTGAAAGACAACTAAACAAAGTACAAACTTGCTGTTCATCGGCATTCAAAAATAACAGTTGAAAGTTTAAATTCGACACAGTTATAAGTGTTCAATGTGAGATTCTTTAGTAACACGAAGGATATCGAGGTGGTACGATAACACACATCTGCAACAAAAAAGCTGTTTGATTATTTTCAACTAATTTCCATGTATTTTGGTATGCTGAATACGAAACAAAATTTGAAAAAAATCCTAGACGTCAGGATTTAACACAAAATGCAAAATTCTCTTGAAATTTAGCAAATTTTTCTTAATTTTTGATTTTTTCTATCTTAGGGTTTTTAACTAAATGTAAAGTCAAAATTACTATAAACTAATTCCCATCAGTGCATTTAAGATATACAATGCCAAAAAACATAACTTTCAATGAAAAGAACTTCTAGAGTGAGCTAATGGACACCAGAATCAACATGTTGAAAGCTGACCGGGTAGGCTCTAATAATTGGAGATCAAGATAAAGTTTGGGTGCCTCATAAAGTGTGTAAATGTTGTGTTGAGGACCTCCGAAATTGGTTCAAAAGTAAGAAAAAAGCTTTCCGTTATGAGATTCTTATGGTATGGCGAGGGCAAAAGAACCATAGTGAAGACTGTTACTTTTGTTCATGCGATGTGAAAGGGTATAATTCTAAATGGAAGCATGCCATTTCATACCCCAATCTCCCCTCAGCAATTCGTTCCATCCTCCATGACATAGATATACCTGTACCCAAGCCCCCTGTTACCATGGAAAAGATACTTAGCTCCGATGAAGGTGAAATCATACCTGAACCAGAAGAAGAATCAAGTTCTGACATTGAAGATGATACAAGACAATTTTTTTTCCCCAGGAGGCGATGAATGATTCGGTAAGAGACTTGAATCTTCCCAAATATGTTGCTGAGTTACTCGGTTCAAGGCTCAAAAGCAGGAATTTCTTGTTGCCAGGAGTGTTTTTCATGGTTCAGACATCGTGAAAAAGAGTTCATTTCTTACTTTACCCAGAAATACAAGTTGGTTTATTGCATCGATGTCGAAGGTTTGTTGGGTAAATTCAAAATCCAATATGATTCAACGCAATGTGTCTTTTCACAGATTCTTCAAAAAGAAGTCTCAAGGCAATTTTTCTCCCCAACGGTGGTTTTTACGCTTCCATCCATGTAGGCCATTCCATACACTTGAAGGAAAACCTACGAGAACTTGGATTTTGTTCTTCGTAAACTTAAATATGAAGACCATGGTTGGCAAGTGTGTGGGGATTTAAACATCTTGTGCATTCTTCTAGGGCAACAAGCTGGATAAACAAATTACCCTTGTTTTATGTGTCTATGAACAGTCGAGACCGACCAAATCACTTAGCCAAGAAGAGTTGGCAGCCGAGGGTGCTCCCAGTTGGTTAAAATAATGTCCTCTGAAAAATTTGGTACCTCCATATAAAGTTCTTCTACCACCTCTCCATATAAAATTCGGGTTGATGAAGTAATTTTTGAAATGACTTCCAAGAGATGGAAAATTTGACAAATATTTGGTCACCAAGTTTCAAGGTCTCTCGGAGGCAAAAATTGAAGGAAGATGTGTTCCTTGGACCAGACATTAGAAGGCTTATAGCTGATCAAGAGTTTGTCAATACCACGGCGGATTCTCAAAAAGAAGGATGAATTGCATTTAAAGAGGTCATAGAGAAATTTTTAGGCAATAAGAAAGATCCCGACTACAAAAAGATCGTCGGACGAATGCTGAAAGCATTTCAAGTTTTATATTGCCTGACGAGTTTGAAAGTGCATTTCCTCCAATCCCACATCGACTACTTTACTGAAAATTTGGTATCTGTGAGTGAATAACAAGGTGAACGTTTCCACCAGGTCATTAAAGAGATGCAAAAAAGATATCAGGAAAAATTGAGCATTACAATGATGGCAGACTACTGTTGGATGTTTCAGAGAGACATTCCAAATGCTACTCACAAGCGTAAATGTACCAAGAGAAGTCTCATAGAGAAGAAATGAATTTAGTGTGTTTTAATGAGCTCATTTCAGTTCAAAAAATTTTAATGTAAAATTTGCAATTAAAAATTAGTTTTCTAACTCTATTTTTATTTATTTTGAAGTATTGCCTTACTTAACATAGTTACCTAAATTTTCAGGAAACGGGATGTCCTATGGCAAAACGGAGATCATTTTCAGATTCAGCGTACAGAAAAATATAAAGAATATGTGGAATAACCAAAATAGCTATTAAAAAATATTTATTGCAGACCTGTGTAACTCATCCCACATTCTATTCAGCCTTTCAATGCCGCAGATATGCGTGTCTTAAGTTCGTCAATCTGATTTGGTAGCGGTGGAACAAACACCTGATGTCTGATATAGCCCCAGAAAAAAAAGTTTGTACTTTGTTTAGTTTTCTTCCAAAGCTGAGATATTCATTTATGTACACATTGTACTTTAAAAGAACTGTAATCTAAAATTCAAAAATAAAATATTTCAAAGCGAAGATGAAGTTAGTAATTCAAACTATGTTTAAACCATGGCGGAAAGGTTTGGTTCTAGACAATAAAAGCTAGACCAATTATTAAAAAGTCTAAAAAGTAAGATTTATTTTTTAATTTTCCAAACAGTAAGTGTTTGGTCACTTCTTTGATACATTCTTTCACACGGATGTAAAGTATACTATTTATAGTCAATTTATGAAGTATTACTACTTAATGAAATGTTCTTAAATGTTGGAATAAGATACGAAATTTAAAATGTGCTTCAATATCCAGGAACAAAGCGTGAATTTGACATTAGTGTCAATATTCCCAAATCTTTTTTAACGGAACGGTGGACATTAAAATTTACTTTTTTTACTTTTCATCATAGAGATCCAAATTTTGTACATATACACATTTCAATATAAATAAATAGAATACCTTAACAGAAATTTCTAGTCTCATTATAATTTTAAGATTTTTTTAAAAATTTGAAATTTATAAACACAATTTTAAAATGCTCCTTGCTACTTAATTTTTGAGATATTTAAACGATTTTGCATTTTAATCTCTTTAAACCGTATAACAAACAAATCTGAGTCCCAATTATTTCATCCCTTGGGTAGTTAATTTTTGAGAGATTTTTTTCTGAATTCCATCCCGATTTTCATCAAAATTTTGCCTTTTGAAAAGTTATAAATCAAATTTAATTTCCTAAATGAAGTCGATATGTAAAATACATACCCAGTTTTTTTGTAAACAACACCAGAATTCTTCCTTATCAATTTCATGAATTTTAAAGAAAAATTAAGTAGCATGGAGCATTTAAAAAATCTAAAAACTTGGAAAATATGTTTTCAGAAAAACAGATTTAAAATTTATTACTACAATTACCCATTATAAATTACTTTGTAAAATCTTCATAAATGATTTTTTACTTGAAAAAAATTATTTTGGTACTTATAATCTACAAATATATATATATATATTACAAAAACACAATCAGTATTACAATGACGAGATTTGCTCAAATAAAGGTCAACCGTCCCCTTAAGAAGGTCATGTTTGAGAGTATGGTGGAGTCATGGAACTAAGAATACATCAACTCAAAAAATGGTAGTTTAACCAAGAAATATTTCTCGTCCATTAGAATGAGACACTCATGCCATCACTTCTTTGCTAACTACAAATTGACTCAGTTCCTCACAGGACATGGAAATTTTAAGAGCTATTTGAGTAGGTTCAACTTGTGTTCGGCGACCCCCTGTGGCTGCAGCGTTGGTGGCCGGGAAAATGCTGAACATGTTCTGTTTTTGTGTTCGAAATACCGCAGGGAGAGAAATATTTTAAAATTGGCTCTTAAGGACTTAAATATTAACTGGCATCCCAATTTCTTTCTGCTCGTTTCTGGGAAGTGTGCTTTCGGCTTATTTTGTAAATTTATTGTAAATATTTGTAATTCTTCTTAGTTTCTTTTTCTTTGTTTTGTTTTGTCTGTTTCTTCTGTTTTCTTAGTGTTTTATACTTACCTCTGTAAGTCCCATGTGATACTTTGTGGTACACGGGGAATTTTAAGTGCATTTTTTAATAAAAAAAATATATCCAGGAACACATTGAGATGTACTCTGTATTTTGGTCTATTAATAATTATTAGCGATATATATTTATTTAAAACATAAATAATGTAACTTTTGAGATGTAAGCATCAAAGTAGTACTAAAAGAATAAAGCAGTTGCAAGATGTGAGTTATATAGGTTTTATGTTAAGAGTCCTAGCCTTTCAGAAAAGAGGACAATATTTATAAATTCGTAAATTTACGCGTTGAGTACTTTAGTCTAAATTTCCAGAACTCCATGCTTTTTACTAACGAAAAAGCAAGAATATAGTATTTATATATGAGTATATAACTGCTAAAATGTATTACCCGTAATGTATTTATGTTCCTGCAAGAACACCTCTTTTAGGAGAAATTTCTGATTAATTTTATACCAGTAAAGCTACAAAAACAGGTGTAATCAGTGATTTGCAATGTTTCTGCTCTATTTTTTTTGTCAAACTTTTTTTTCTTTATGTATTACATAAACACACTATACATTTAGAATACTGCATCGAAAATTATTTTCTTCACACTCCCGAAAAAAAACACCTATAATAACAAATAACTAACGCGAGAGTTTACATGAGCTTGGACTCTCCTTACACACTTCAAATTCGCAAGTCTAACGATGGATTAAGTATAAAAAATAAAGAGAGACCGCGTTTCACTCTCAACCGTTTGCCTGCTCATCTGCCGGTCTATCATACCTTAGCGTTTGTCATCCGAAAATAATTAATAATTTTTCAAACTTTTTAGATTTTAACACCCATGTTAATTTAAAATGACAGAGGTTCAGCGAGCAACCCAATAATGTCTACGTGTTTTGAGCTAAAGACGATGGGATAAGATCAGAGAGGATGAGTGGAATGTCCCCTTTTTTAGTAGTCAATATTTTTTAACCGTTACAGTAAGTAAATACCCTAAAAATTGTCGGCATTGAAAAGAAAAAGATTTGCGGTTGTATGAAATACAAATGAAAGTTTAATGCTAAATATAGTATATGTTTCTCACTGTGTTTGTTCAGCTGGAAAAAGCGTTAAAATTGCATTTACCAATTCATATACATATGGGTATGGAAATTTGATCATCTTGATTAGGACTACGTTCAAATTAAAAATATTTCCTCTTTAAATGTTGCTTAAAAATAAATGACTTACACATTCTCTAATATTCAGTGACTCGGCCATAAATAATTCGTATATAAGATCATCACATTAGATAACCTCATCGAATTACCACATGCTCAAATCTGACAAATTCCTTAAAGAAAAATATATTGAAGTAATTATTACAAAGGAGTAGTTAATTCATGAAAACCCCCAAGTGATATCTTAGGGGGAGGTCTAAAGGCACTCTTTCAAATGGGCAATCTTTCATGAAATTTGGCTGTATACAGATCAATTACCCTCAAACGAAGTGCATTAATCATGACAGAAATATTTGTAAAGCTTGCCTTGTGCAGTTGTCAAGATAGTGCGTTCAGCACAATAACACGTATTTCCCCGGAGTTAGATTTATTTCAAAGAAACATTTGTAAGCTTTTGTTAACTCGGGATAAATGGAAAGAAGTTTTCGTATTGACGATGACAACCTTATTTTCTGCGCATAAATCAATTTTCACTGCACATCGAAAGGCACCATTTGTCACCTCTTCCTTTTAAAGATGCTGAGAATTTTGTCGTGGGTTCTTTCGGGGTAACGCAGTAAAGAAATGTATTTCGATATTTCGAATCGATACTTGTAAGAAAAAATTCCAACATTTTAATTTCGGTAATATGGATATCACTTAGAGATGATAAGCCCACGGTTTTTCAGTGTTTTTCCGAGATTTTACATTATAATTCCAGAGAATACTCTCAAAATTGCGGTTTTATTTACATACATTAATTTTCTTATAATCAACTTTCTTTGTCAATATTCTCTGCCGTACACTGTGCCATGGCAGTGAACGATATTTATATGCTAATTAATTCCCATATTATGAAGCATGAAAGGAAGTTTTTAATCTGATGCACAAATTTCATTTTTATTTTACTTTTGTATGTTTCACTAATTTTTCTGTAAAATTTATTATCACACCTACAGGTTTTGTGTGCACATGTTTGGATAATTTCATAAATGTGGTTCATTAAAATTCACAAAATATTTCTTAAAATCTAGCACATGGAAAAATTAGGGCATATTTTATAGCTTCCGCATTTATTTATATATATATAAATAAAAGAAAAACTTTGCCCGTCGGGGAACAATTCTGGGTCGAACGTTTCTGGTATGGCAACCGTTATGAAATTCGGCCATGTTTGAAAATTTCGAAATCAATGTATTTTTCTTATCATGAAAGTACATAAATGTTACATACTTGGAAAGAGCTTTAAAAACTTATAATTTTCTCTGCGAACACTTATTCTGTTACTTTAATAGTTTTAGAGATATTTAAATTCTAAATGCATTCTCCACCGAACAAAACGTAACCGCCATGTTTTACGATCTAAACACAGCGTGATTCATTCACAGCGTGATTCTCACTAAAAATTGAATCACTGAAAATAAACGTCTCATCGTGTGTCTAATTTTCAATTATATTTATATTTTTCATACTTCTAATTCAAACTTTTTAATCATAAATAGATCATTTGAAGATGTACTGATTTTTGGGGGATTTTTTGGCAATTAAAAGTGAAATAAAATTTTAATTCAAGTGAACTGTGATTCGAGTGATTCGATAGCTGGGCGAAGTCCGACTAGTATGCAATAAATACGTTTCACAATTTGCCATGCTTCAAATTATACAAGTAGTCTCCATCATTTTAATTTGAAGAATTCCATCACGTTTAACCATTCCATCATGTTTAAATTTCAGTTACATATTTTCGGTAATGAGAACTACTGAATAAATTTTTAAACAGAATTACCTATTGTTTAATAATATTTTTAATCCTTCCCTATATATATATATATATATATATATATATATATATATATATATATATATATATATATATATATATATATATATATATATATATATATATATATATATATATATATTTCATATTAAAGATGAAGTAAAAAAACTTCTAGAGAAATAAATTCGGTATTAATGACTCTGCACGTCTAGCCTTCTCCCATTTATTAATTTTTTCCATTATTTAAAATATTTTTACCTGACTACAAACGAAACTTGGAACTCCCGCTTCCCGGGCAGATGCGGTGACTATTACTCCACGAAGTCTGTGCTACCCAAATCAGTTGTTCTCGCATGACACGCTTTGCAGTATCATAAGAATTCTTTCCGATGACGTCCCGGGTGCAGTGTATTGAACCCAACATTAACGTTTTTCGCATAGTAAGCACCAGCATAATTTGAGTGCACTTATTCAATTTCTCACGTTCGTGGTATGTGCAGTACTCTCATTGTCTTTATATAACCACTAGCTGAAAACCCGCACTTCGCTACGGAGTGCATTCGAATTAAATATGACGGTCAATATATGCAATTAATGCCAAAATAAATAAATATATATATATATATATATATATATAATAAATACGACGATCAATGTATACAATTGATGTAAAAAAATTATATATTTATGACAAAATCGTGAGGGATATTTTTATAGACAAAATAATGTAGATGAAAATATTCAAATTAAATCTAATAGGATATACTAAAGAATATAGTACAGTTAATATAGTACAGTTCGAAGTACATATCTTTAACTGTATTTTAATATTTTTTTGGATAATGTCCAATCGTCTGCCGCATTAGCAAGAAAAAAAAAATTTTTTGTCTATTACGTTGTTATGCACGTGACGATAAATTTATTTAAAGTACCAGAAAAAGAAATCACGTGATCAGCATTTTTAATAACTTAAATTCTAAAAATTAATCTTTAAAAATTCACCAAAATTCAGAAAATGAAGGTAAAGATTCGAAAAATATTTCATTTTAAAAGAATTTTTATGATCTTTATCGTGATATAAATTTTATAACCCTATAAATAATTATTTTAAATGCAAACTTAAAAGAAGTTACTAAAACAGCTTAAAAATTTAATTTTGAAAAATCTAAGAATTTTTCAAAAATCTTTCTTAGTGCACCCTTACACTATAAGAAGAATCGCCATGCAAAATTTCAGCCCTTTAGGTCCAGCGGTATGGTCTGTGCGTTGTATGTCTGTTAGTCAAACAGTCAGTCAGTGAGAACTGTTTTATATATATAGACTAGCTGAAGTACCCGGCGTTGCCCGGAATTTTAAGAAGGTTTGTTAACCAAAATCAATTTAAAAAATTAACACAGTATAAATTAGCCAAAAAAAAGCATGTGAAATGTTATACATATCTCAGTATTTTGGTAGATGCAGTCTTTCATCATTGTACCACTAAAAGCTATAAAGTAAAAATGTCAAATTGTGGAATGTTTGTTAACCAAAATCAATTTAAAAACTTAACACAGTATAAATTACATAACCAAAAAAAAAAGCATGTGAAATGTTATACATATCTCAGTATTTTGGTAGATGCAGTCTTTCATCATTGTACCACTAAAAGCTGTAAAGTAAAAATGTCAAATTGTGGAATGTTTGTTAACCAAAATCAATTTAAAAACTTAACTCAGTATAAATTACATAACCAAAAAAAAAGCATGTGAAATGTTATACATATCTCAGTATTTTGGTAGATGCAGTCTTTCATCATTGTACCACTAAAAGCTGTAAAGTAAAAATGTCAAATTGTGGAATGTTTGTTAACCAAAATCAATTTAAAAACTTAACACAGTATAAATTACATAGCCAAAAAAAAAAGCATGTGAAATGTTATACATATCTCAGTATTTTGGTTAGATGCAGTCTTTCATCATTGTACCACTAAAAGCTGTAAAGTAAAAATGTCAAATTGTGGAATGTTTGTTATCCAAAATCAATTTAAAATCTAAACAATTTAGCAAGATTTAACCTTCTATGTTTGGAGCAAAAGAAGCTGATAAGTAAAACATAAAATATACATACATTTATAATAAACCACTAAAAGCTGAAAAGGAAAAATGTCAAATTGTCTTTTGGAAAGTAAAGCTGAAAAGTAAAAATGTCAATTTGTCGAATGTTTGTTAACCAAAATTAATTTAAAGACTAAACACAGTATAAATAACATAGAAAAATAAGCATGTGAAATGTTATACACCCAAATAATTTTTAAAAAATCCAATATAAAAATATATAAATTTATAATTAACTCCTCAGAATTCATCTAGATTTAACCTTTCATCTTTGGAGCAAAAGAAGCTGAAAAGTAAAACATAAAATATATACATTTATAATAAACCATTAAAAGCTGAAAAGGAAAAAATGTCAAATTGTCTCTTGGAAAGTTAAGAGTTTTAAAAAGTAAAGCTGAAAAGTAAAAATGTCATTTTGTCGAATGTTTGTTAAACAAAATTGATTAAAAAAGTAAACACAGCATAAATAACATTTAAAAAAAAACATGTGAAATGTTATACACATCTCAGAATTTTAGTAGATTCAGCCTTTCATTTTTCAAGTTTAAATTAAAAATGTCAAATTGTCTAATGTTTGTTAACAAAAAGTAATTTAAAAACTAAACACAGTATAAATAACACAGATTTAATAACAGTATAAATATCATAAAATATATACATTTATAATAAATCACTAAAAGCTTAAAAGTAAAAATGTCTAATTGTCCATATAAATACCTCCATAAATGCAGGATTCTGTAGCCAAAAAAATATATAAATAAAGTATTAAAGTATTTGTTAAAGGCACTGACTGATGAAAAAATTAACAGAAATCTGCAGTTTGGGCTACACGCACCATAAATGCAAGATTCTGTAGCAATAATAGAAACATTCTGTCCTTATTAAACTCCATATAAATCTCTGTTCAATTAAACTGATCCAAATATCATCTGAAGTACCTTCATAAACTATGTTTCTCGTTTCTTGATTCGGGGTTCAATATGAATGTTTGTTAACCAAAGTCAACGTAAAAACTAAACACAGTATAAATAGCATAGGAAAAAAACATGTGAAATGTTATACACATCTCAGAATTTAGATAGATTCAGCCTTTCATCACTAAAAGCTGAAAAGTAAAATTGTCAAATTGTCTTTTGCCTTGTGAACTCTGCATGAAAAATTAAACATAGTATAAAAAAGGGATGGGAAATGTCATACACATCAATACTAAAAAACAACGAATAAATTTTGGTTCGAATTTGACTCTTAGTGTGCTTCAAAATAGTTGAAACTCTTGAAAATAGTTGTTCTCAGATGTACGTGCTTCCAAACGTTGATGACCAGAATAACGCTTGACTATGCAGTGAAGGATATTTATATCTGGGCAGGTATTATTTATGAGTACAACAAAGAGACTCGATTGAATTTCTCTTTAAGTTAAATGTCAGATTCCAACTCTATGCATTCCATTTGACAATTTGCTAGCATTATATCTATATCGACTGTAAATAGAATAGAAAACATGCAAAAACAAAAATTGTTTATTTTCCCCGAAGTCCTGAAATCAATTTTAAATTCTTGTACTAAATCGGAAAGTAGGGCTGCGTATTTTATAACATTTTTAGAATTGTGCTTGGGAAATTAAAATAGTAGCATTAAGATTTTTATGCAGTTATAGGCATTTTAGCTAAATTTCAATAAAAATTACTTCAAATTGACCAATTTATAGAAAAAGTATGCTATTTACAGTTAAGTTTTTGTTTCTTTTTTTTAATTTTTAAGTGCTATTTTACCATAAAGCACAAAAAAAAACCTTTAAAAAATCATTTTTTAAAGCAAACAAATGGAATAGCTAAACACAAACATAGTTAACCGTAAATAAATCGCAAAACTGTGCTTAAGTTTAGACTGATTCTTTTTAGTTAAGATATACTAATTTTTATGCTTTTAAAAGTACATCGTGAATTATAAAATTAAGAACAATATAAAATACAGTAACGGATTATTGCTTCTTTTAGAAAACAACAAAACAATGTTTCAAATTCAAACTTGTGTAACTACTGCCACTCGCTGCTACTGTCGTCTGATGAGCAAAAAAAAAAAAATTAAATAATTCAATATTATTCTGATTTTTCACGCTAGTGGAAAAAATGCCACGCCCACTTTAGAGTCACTTGAAATAATTAAACACACACAAATATATAAATTACACAAAAGGTTTTTTTTTTTAATTCTGTAATGTGTCTAAATCTCCACTATGGAAATATATCGGAGAATTCCATCATTTTAATAAGAAATTTCTAAAATGAAAATAGCAACAAATAACGTCTGTTTATAATCTGAAGACGATGTTAATTTCACTGAAATGTTTTAAAATATAAATTTTAGATAAGAAATATTTAACGCATTTACTACGCATTACATCGTTTCAATAAGAAATGTCTGAAATGAAAATGGCAACAGAGAACGTTTGTTTACAAAATAACACGGCGAAAATAAACGACGATCGTTAATCGAAATGTCTTAAAGTATAAAATCTGACTTGAAAGATTATTATTTTCATTTATTATTCTGGTTTAATATATAACTTGAAACTTTTTGATTTTATTTATTTTTATCTTTTCGCTCGCTGTCGGCTAACCCTAACGTGGACGCCATATTCAGAGGGATGATGCCACAAAGTGTAACAGCTTACATTTAGTTTCAAAATTGTGGTTTTTTATTAATTAAAAATCAACGGTAATTAATTTCGATTTTTGAAGTTCTTCAGACCCTCGGCTGTTTTTAAAGACGCCTGTATTTAAAATTTCACGATCGTTGCTCCTAAACTGTGGATTTCTATACAATTACAGAGATACAAACATTCATTTTTATATATTAGATAATTGTCTGGATGCTGAAGCTAAAAGTTTCACGTTTTGAAGTTGAACCCATGGTAAAATCTTAGACGTATCACAGGAGAAGTATCAACTATTTTAAGGGGACAAAGTACCTCAACCTCGAATTTTTTAATCTCCAACTTTGAACTCTGTATACAGAATGACAATAATAAGTATTTTTTTACTATACTGGGGACCCTCAGAATTCAAAATAAGGATTTTTTTTGGCCTGTTATTAAAAAATTTTAAAAATGCTCCATGGACATTCTATATCTTTCATAAACCTAACATTTTTGGATACAAGCTTACTATATGTATATAAATATAATTGTGAAATGATTTCTCATTACCTTAATCTCATGTTTTAAATATATATATATATATATATATATATATATATATATATATATATATATATATATATATATATATATATATATATATATTCTCCCTGGTAATTTTTTGTGTTTTTGCATGTTTTCACTTTTTCTAATGGTCTATAAATTTAAAAAATAATTGCAGTTTTTGAAAAAGCATGCACAGTTTTATGACAAATACTTAAATTAACAATTCTGAGAAAATTGAAAGAAATCAGAAGAACATGAATGTGCCTTTAGCATTTTGCAGAATTCTAGCAGTTTTGAAGATTTTTTTTTAAACAAGTCATATTTTTCCTCAAAATACTTATTTGTCATTTCTAAGTGATTTCAATGTAGCAAAAAAAAATTAGTTATACTCTGTGTTATATTAAGTAAAATATTGAAAACTTGTAAAAACGAATTTGAAGTTCTCTTGTCTCCTGAAACAAGTTTCAAGGGTTCAAAATGCATCTAAGTTTGGGCCAAGGGAAGAGACAAACTTCAAATATAGCTTAAAAAATTGAAACCGCTCTGTCTTCGTCATTCCGTCAAATCCGTACAGAAAATCTAATTAAGAATTTCGTGTTCTTAATAATTTTAATTACATAAAACGAATAACAATTAAATGTAATAATTATTCAACATTATTATTCAGCAAACTAAAATAACCAAATTAAAACTATACTATGATATACTGTTTAGGATGAGTAGTAATTAAGTATGTAACTTTGTGACTGCATACATACAAAAGTCTTTGTAGGTCACAATGACTGGTGTACCGTTCACAATGAGTAAAAGAATAAATTCTTCACAAATATCAAAGAAGAGATTAATCACTACAATGATTAACACTTTTTGGATACCTGTTGAAGCAAACATCAGCCATTTTTAAAATGTATTTGCTCTGTTTACGAATAATTAATTGCCTCCAAATATTGGTTTATCAAAACACAGTTACTTTCAAAAATACATAATTATCCAATTTTCTTATCTTTCCTATTGGTTCTGAAGTCTTCATAAAGGTCCCCATGTAACGCATATAAAATGTGTTAGATTGTACGATTATTCTTTTATAATCTGAAATAGTTAAATTTCTGCAGCGTGGTGCGTAATCTAAATTGAAAAACATCGAATTATTACACGACTAACTAAATATGATAATTAGATGTAATACAAATCTTTAAAAAAAAATTTTTTTGTTTCTGTTCTTATAAAATACGTCTTATAGAATGTGTTTTATGTTCATCCTTTTATTGCCCTGAACCAAAATTTAAAAGAATTCCTGGAAAGGAATTGATTTAATTTCTAAGAACTGAATGATTTATGTGTATTCCATGTAACTAGAAACCTTAGTCATTAATAAAATTTTTGATAAAATTTTCTATGCGATTTCCTTTTTTTTACTAAATTATTTCCAATTTTTACTCAATCTTTAAATAAAAAGGTTGTTTGAGTTGATCGATGTACATTTCAATGAGCAAACTATTTATCAAAGGAATTAATCGCATGAAACTAAATAAAAATATTTAAATCATTAAAACACAAAAAAAAAGGATCTAAAAAAGATAACTTTTTATCAGATGTGTTTAATTAACTTACTTGAATACTTAATGCTCATTAAACTTACTTTGTTCCGAATTCATGATAATTTATATTTATATCATGAAAAAGTATATTCTGAATTAACTTTTTTATAATACAAGTGAAAAATCCTCCATTATGACAAATTGAGTTCTGCATACAAGAAGGGTCCAACAAAATAAATGCCTTTAATGCAAATACTTAAATATGCTTTATTAAGCATGAGTTTTTTCCATGTTTTTTGTTGAGAGATGCCACTTTAAAATTTGCAAAAATAGTATTTTCTTTCGTCGTATGCAACAATTTTCCTTCCTTATGAGCATACATTGCAGTTTAGTATAAAATAAAAATTAAAAAAAAGGTTTAATTTTTTGTCACAATTTTGAATGAATTATCTCTGGTGGAAACGAATGTGAATAAGCAAAGACACAGAGTTTTTGACACATAATTTTAGAGATGAAAAAAATGAAAAAATTCTTGTCAAAATTTTTAAAAAATATGTAAGATAGGTTTATCAAAACTAACGTAATTTTGAAAATAGTAGATATCTATTTTATGAGGTAAGCAGAATGAGTAACCTGATCGTACAGATGAAAAAGTCATACACTGTGCTATGATTACAAAATTGTCTATTCGGAATTAAGAAACTAATGGATGAACGTATTCAGAAAAACCTTATAAATAAAAAGTACACCAGTTATTGTGACCTACACAGCATTATATCGTGACTGGATTGCGCACGAAATTCTTCAAACTCTTCCCAATTTCATTTGCTTGTGACAACAATATTTGAAATTTTATATTTAAACCTATAATTTATCTTAAGAGAGCTTTTAGCCTTTTTTCTATTCAATTTTTTGTCACCTTTTTACTTTTAATGTGATCTACGCTTTAGATTTTTAACGGTTTTAATCTATTTGGTTGGCCAAGAAGTTCTTCTGGTTTTTAATTAAAAATAAAAGACACTTCTTTTCCAGACCAAGTCCATATAGTCTAGTGGGTTAAGAGGTGCGGCTCTGGTTTATAATAAGACCACAAGGGTCGGAGTCCGACTTAGCCAGGTGCAACTTCAGTTTTGACCGAACACCCTAAGGGGCGACATCTGGGGGGATCGTACCTTCCCCCACTCTGTGACCTCAAAGAGGATTTTCCCGGTCTACGAACTTAACGTGCCCATACCCGGCCTAGACACGGTTGTCGGGATTCTATCCGAGCACCCTCAGTACCGAAAGCCGAAAATGGTGAGGTAGCCTACCACAAGGCTACCTCAAGGCATATATCTGCAAGTTCCATCACAAGCTATGATAGTCAACTTAGAACATTTCTAGGCTTAATATTATTTTATATTTTGAACTAAGATCACACCTTTTAATTCTAAGGAAAGGGAAACTAAAAGCATAGTTGTGTCTAAAAATAAATATATTGTCTTTGATTAATGCAGATGTTATGCACTAAAACCTGGATAAAAAAATTAAATCTACTGATAATCCCACAACTTCAGCTTTTCTTTTAACCCAGTGTTTATTACTTGTTTTGAATTTACGGTAAGCTTCTTTTTTTTAAAGAAAAATATTTCTCCTTTTACATGAAAAAAAACAAACAAACATGTCTCGTGTTCAGTTAAATACACCGTAATTCAGGGCACAAAATATTCACGAACAAATAACAGCTCTTTTATTTTCTATTTCACCGGAATCACTCGTTTATAAATGACTTCTCTTATCTTCGTGACACTAATTACTGCAAAGTTCAAAATTTTCCCGCAAAACCTTCCACTAATTACAAAGCGTTGTATAATTTCTCCCACGTAATGAATGAACATAAAACCGAAACAATTTGTTTTAATTGCACGTGTAAAAATGCATTGCTTTATGATTAATGAATCTGCTGACCAGTGTTTCAGTAAATGATTATTTGACTTTGAATGAAGGCCCCGGATAAACAGACGTGGCGTACGGCAGGTAAATGAAATTTACAACCAATTTTCACGGAAAAACACAGTTTTTTTTCATTTATTCATGCCGAGCAAACAGTTTTCGGTTTCAGTAATTTTCTAGTTGGGTTAGGCAAAGCGAAAATTCTAATAAAGAGAAATCAATTTTTGTGGGTTTGGATGGATTTTTGTGGGTTGTTGGGCATTTGATTGCTTTGGGCTTTCAAATTAATATTGAAATTTTTATTCTTTCGTGTATTTTGCTTAAATTGTTCTATTTTATAGATTATGTGAGTTTATTGTGATATACCCGGTATATATACATACACATTAACACCGGTGTTATAAGGTCAAGTATAGCATATATACATGTGAGTATAACACGAATCAAAAGTATGTTGGCTCGTTTAGAGTTCTACAGTTACCTATAGTAACCACAATATAGTCACTCTAACCGTCATCTGTGTATTGGAACCTTTTCCATTGTATGAAGATGACACTATAATATGCACTCAGTACTCGGAATATTTGTGTGAGTAATTCACCGGATTCCTTCATTCCATTGATTATACCTTTAAAAAAAACCAACATGCGTTCTTCTCCCAATAATCATTTCCTACTTAACATTGAAATCACATTTTGTAATGGGATTTTTGGTAATTTAAAATTACTTTTTGAGTTAGCATGCTTTAGGGCCGTGGCGGCCTTGTGGTACAGCGCACTGGTTTTCGGTGCTGGGGGTGCTCAGATCGAATCCTGGCGAAGCGCCACTAAAATGCCTCCGTTTGTGTCGTCCCTGCATAGGGGACAATACTGGTCTGCCTATATGGCGCCCTCATAATAAAATGGCCAGAAAAACTGCGGAGAATTATAGGCGAATGTCTTTGCTACAAGTGTCTCCGCATTGAAAAAAAAAGTTTAAAAAAAGTTAGTATGTTCTTAATGACGTTCCTTGCCATAACATCTATTAAATAAATTGTCAGATGAGAAAATCATCATCGCTAACCGATGAACGCATAGTGGCAATTAACTTTTCTAATACTTAATTAAGACAAGTACGTTAAATTAGCACACAGGGCTTATATCTATATATACCTAGTGGGCAAAAAGTCCGTAGAAACTTTAAAAATTCCTAAAACCTGAAAAATAACGAAAATAAAAAAAAGGTTTGCAGGGTTAGCATCGCTAGGTCGCGGGAATATTTTTAAGACAGAAAAAAATAACTAAAAAAACAGCCGATAGATGGCTCTGGTACTAGCGAATTCTGTGGAAATATGCAAATGAGACGGTTATAAGAGCGTGTACTTTTAATCCACAACCAGTTCACCGTTGTGCCGCGATCCGCCGAGAGGTGTCATGTATACATCCGGACCTGCTGCACTCTACCGTTTCTGGATTTGTGACTAGCCTGCAATGCCTTATCCCCTGTGTTGGGGGTCATGTGGAACACCGTCTGCTGTAATAAACGATTTAGAAGCATTCTTTTAGTTATTTGCGTATCTTTTCTTTGACTTGTGTATGTCACCGCCACCTGTCGGCTGTTTTTTGAGGTTTATTTTCCTGTCATAAAAAAAAAAATCCCATGACCTAGCGATGCTAACCCTGCAAAACTTTTTTTATTTTGGGTATTTTTCCAGTTTTTATGATTTTTTTAAGTTTCTACGGACTTTTTGCCCACCCGGTGTGTGTATATATATATATATATATATATATATATATATATATATATATATATATATATATATATTACATTGATTTATTAGCAGTTAGTTTTATTACAGATTTGGTTAGTCCCGTAAAACTGTGGGGGCTCCATCGCTCGACCCCTTTTGCGACATACTTCTCCCTCTGCAGATGGCCTCTCGCCTCTTAAATCTCCATTCTTCCCTTTCACTTGTCAACTTCTCTGACTTGTGAACTTCTCTGACTTTTCGCTGCCATCTCCCAACGCTAACGCTATCTATCGCCTATTTCCATTTTATTCCTTATTTGCAACTATTACTTATCTTGCTTTCTTTCATCAGCACGGAATGTCACAGATCCACCGTGACACATTTCAACATGGACTGTAAGGAAGCCCAAATTTGTCAAGTACTCTGTGGTCAATGGCATGCATCGAGCTGATGTATTTACCTCTGAGCTTACATGTCTATCAATAAAATTTCACGTTTACGGAGAATGTTTAGCTGTGGGGATGATTTAAGGTCAAATTACTACTTCTTTGTTTCTTTTAAACCATTACTTTGAAATTTTGGCGATTTATGCTTAAAATTTTGACTCCAGTATTTAAAGAAATGAATGCGATCCATAAAATTTCATAAGTGTTTGTAGTCCGTAATGAATGTCGTTTGTAATGAATTCCGTAGTTTTCATGTATAAGCTCTGTCTCAATGTCTCTGAGTAATCGTTTCTTTGTCAGTACTGTTCAGTATAAGAAATTAAAAACATGAACCATACTGCACTCCAGATAAGTGCATTCTTTAATTACTTTATGTATTTAAAACATTAAAAGTTAAGGACTGATGTAGTAATTATATTGTACCCCACCACTTCATTAGCTCCCCATCGAAAGAATCCAATGAATCTCTTCTGAAGATAAATGTAATGGGATGTCTGCCAACTATAAGCTTCATACAATTCGATTATGCAAAGTTAAAGAACGTGCGCATGTTGAAATGTTTTTAAGTATTAAATTGTATTGCAATAACGTTACAAAATAAAAATTTTAAATAAAATACTTTATTAAAATTAGCAGTAATGTTTAACAAAACTTAATTTTAAATTCGTCATTTTAAAGAAAACATAGAATCATACCGGCGTTAACTGAAATATCTGCAGCTTCAATGATCTTAAATGATTTATAAAATACTTTGTTTATTTAATCAAACGGGCATAAATGACAAAAAAATCTTCTACCTAATTGAATAAAGTGCCATTAAATATAGATAAATACTTCAGAGTAAACTTACTGAGCGTGAATTTAACAATTTACACATCTCGACAGTAATTTCTAGATATGAAATACAATATTACTGTAATATATTTGCTGCACAACAAAGCTAATACAGAAAATCGATTTTAAGCATTAATAAATTACAAAATTTCTCATGTTCGCATCAAATATTACTAATCGAACTTAAAAATAATGCATTATACGGAGTAAATAATTTAATTAATAAATTGTTTACTCCGTAGGAAGTGTTTGAATGCTGCAAACTGCATGTGTTTCAAAGATTAAAAATTTCTTTAATATTCTCCAATACTTCAGACTAAAATCACTGAACATGAATTTTACATCTTACACAATAAATTAATCTATAACAAAGAAAGTTCCAGAACTACAGCAGAAACACTTTCAACAAATATGTAGGAAAATGAATTAATAATTTTGAAACTTACAAAAATTGCAGCTTCACGTAAAAGAAAAAAATGATGTAAAACAAAGAACTAAGTTCTTAATTAATGCTTCATTTATTCCTCATGGATTTCATAAATGGTTGAAGGTACACGTGTATAAGCAAATAAAAATTCTTCGATCGTCATGAAATGATTTAGAGAAACATTACGGAGCAATGAATCCAAAAAAAAAAAATTTTTTTATCTTTACAGTAATTTTTTTAAGTGTAATATAAATCTACAGCAGATACTTTTCAAAATAAAAAAGGTAAACAAGAGAATCAAATCGAGAATGAATTATTCTAAAAGTCTTTTAAATCGCAACTTCACGAAGCTCAGATTATGGGTTCGTTGCTTTCATCGCAAATAGTAATGAAGTGCATTATTTCTAGATGATCTTCGTACATATTTTTTCATCTTTAAACGAAAACAAAGAAGCAAAAATGCTTCGAAAACAACGCGATGTGTTTTTCAAAGTAATGCCAAATGGCACATCCACTATCATTGTTTTCTTAAATGGAGATAAATAAAAACAGATCAAGATATTGAACGTGATATCTCCAGAATGAATGCTTGTTATAAATCAATTTTATCTACTTGCCGGAAGCAGAATTTCTAGCCGATAGAAGCTATACGTCAATTTTTTTTTTCGTGTATAGCTTCACGGAAGGTTTAAAGTACCCTGATGGGGAGGATTCAAAGATCGGCTATTTATATATAAAAAGGAAATGACTCAGTATTTAAAGAGGCATTTCTCAAACGGGCATTTGCAGTTCCAACAATCTGTGCGCCTATCAGTAGGGGATTTTTGGAAAAGTTCGCTTTGTTAGCTCAAATAAGAGATATGTGTTAATATGAAGGCGAGAAATATAAAAAATTAAACTTCTTATAAAATACTAAAAAATGTGAGAAATGACGTTTTCACATTCGAATCTCTCCATTCGAAATTTTAAAAAAATGTTTGGTTTCGATTTAACACTTTGTTTAAAAACATCATTGTTTAATTGAATAGCTAGTTTTTTAACTTTTATGTTTAACCTATTCTTTATATCCTTAAAAGTAATTCTATTTGATCGGAGTTACGCTTCACGTTTTCGTCTAAAGAAATTATCCCACCATCCCATTTTTTGTCTGTATTTACCGTAAGTATGAAGATTAGTGTGAAAGAGGGCATAAATTGCTATATTCTGCTCTTAATATCAGTTAGAAAAAGGTTTTCCTAGGTACTATATATTAAATATATTTATGACATACTTGTATTATAAATGCTAAAAAAAACACATAAAAATTAACACATTAAAGATATGTGTTAATATGAAGGAGAGAAATAAAAGTAGTATGGTAAAATAGTATGGTAAACAATTCTGATCTGGGGAATTTTCATAGGGTCAGCAATTGATGATATATATATATATATATATATATATATATATATATATATATATATATATATTACTCATGAACAAAAAAATTAGCGCACCAAGAAGGAGTCGTCAAAATGAAACAAAATTTTACATACGTAATGACTACTTTGATATAAGTAAATGATAAGAAAATCAAAGAAAAAGGATAATTTATTTCAGAGAAAAAGGCAAAAGAACGGAGGAGTTAATACTCCGTTGGACCCCCTCTAGCGCGAATGCACGATGTGATACGATCGGGCATTGAGTCATACAAGTTCTGTATGATGTCTTGAGACATTTCGTTCCATATTTGCTGTAACCTTGCCTCTAGTTCGTTCAAACTCGTGTTATGCCCAACTCGTCGTCCCAAATGATCCCAGATATGCTCGATTGGAGACAAATCTGGGGATCGGGCAGGCCAAGGAAGGGTAGTAACAGTGCGGAAACAGTCTTGTGACACCCTTGCAGTATGAGGCCGAGCATTGTCTTGTTCAAAAATGGCTCCTGGGAGCCGTTGCATGAGTGGCAACACATGTGGTTGCAGGATTTCATGAACATACCGCTGGGCTGTCATGGTGCCACGGAACAATACTAGGGGTGACCGTGTATTGTAGGCAATGGCACCCCATACCATCACACTAGCTGTGGGAGCGATGTGTCGCTGTACAGCAAATGCAGGAATGAAGCGTTCACCACGGGCTCTCCACACACGAACACGATTGTCATCACTGCCGAGATTGAATCTGGATTCGTCGCTAAAGACGACCTGGTTCCATTCCGCTGCAGTCCAGTTTCCTCGTGCGCGGCAAAACTCCAAACGGAGGCGTCGATGGGTGGGCGTCAAGGGCAGCACACGTAATGGACGCCGCGATACCAACTGTCTTTCAGCCAGGCGCCTTCGTATGGTTCGAGAAGACACAGAGGCCCCTAGTGAAGGTGCTACCTGTGCCTGGATGGCGGCCTATGAAGCAGTTGGCTGTACGCGTGCATTTCTTACGATGTGGCGGTCTTCTCGACGACTGGTCTGTCGAGGGCGTCCTGAGCCTGGTCTTCGTGTACATGACATCTCTCGGGTCCACTGGTCCCAACACCTCCTCACAACACAATCAGAGCGGCCTAATTGACGAGCTACTCGCCTAGCTGACCACCCAGCTTCCATCATCCCGACGATTCTCCCCCTCTCAAACTGCGACAACTTCTTATATTGTCTTCGAACACGGCGTAATGGCATGTCTATCTCAGCTCTTCCTTTGTAAATGATTCAGCACACTCAAACAAGCTTTTACCTGTTTTATACTCCACAGAATACGATGTTGAACGCCCTCTACCGGCTATACGTAATGCGCAATCACGCTGCATTTCTAATCATTTGCATATCTCCCCGACATGTACCTTCATTGCAAGTTTCGTTACGATCCCGCAATTATTTCTTGGTGCTCTAATTTTTTTGTCAATGAGTGTATATATATGTAGAGTGGAAAATCCACCAGCGGGCGCTGTACGCAGCGACCAGAGTGAACGTCTACACATCTGGACATTCGGCGAGTGGAAGCCGTTGTATGCGGACATAGCGGGCCGTATACCAAAGCTAGGACTATATCAGTGTTCGAGTTTATATTTCCCTTCATATTGTGATTTAATGTGATGTGCCGACATTTCTAATCTTTAAATAAGTTATTGCCGGAAATCGAAGTCTCTGAGTCTTTGAGTTACCCCTGGACTTATTTGGAACTTTGTTGTACTCCCGGATCTGACATATATATATATATATATATATATATATATATATATATATATATATATATATATATATATATATATACAGGTGATTATCAAAATAATGGAAACACTAAGAAATATTATGAAAACCTTTATTAATACTGCGCAGGATAACTCTTGTCATATAATACCACCTGATTCACCTTGGAATTGGATTATACAAGTCATTAATAGTTAATAATACATTATACCATTTTGCAGGGAAAAATCCTGAAAGTTCCTGTAGCGATGCTGTGATGGATATCGATACCTTTATCTATCTGCTTATACAGATTACAGTGGTTGGAGGATATATTGTTGGTGGGATTGCAAAGGGCAAGATAAGATATATGACTTCTTTTTGATGCTCTTCAAACCAATACTTGATAGATTTAGCTGTATGTATAGGGGTATTATCATCCTTGAGAAGGCCATCTCCTGCAAGAAACAGTGTTTGCACCATAGGATGGACTAATGAGCTAAAATTTCGACAGAGTCCTTCCCACTCTATCTGCCTTTTAGGGTTACAATAGGGACTGAAGAAAACCATGAGATGACATCCCTAATCCTGATAGATCTACCTCCATGATTGATAGTGTAGATGAGAGAGCCAGAATCTTACGATTGTTTAGGTGTTCTCCAGAAATACCCACGTCCTGTTGCAAGGATCAATGTGGACAATGATTCGTTGGACTAAATGCCGTTTTTCGACATATTACTCGACCAGGATTTGCGTTCGTGGCACCATTGTGGGCGATATTTTGTATTGGCATCTATTACAAGTGTCTTGGGAATATCTGCTCTTCCGTAAATGCTTTGTTTGTGAAGTTCCCTTCTACCTGTGATGGTTGATACCGGAACATTGAGATGCAGATTGAGCTCTTCGGTCATTTTGGGAGCAGATGTTTTATTTCTTCATGTCACAATCCGCTTCAATACCTAGTCCGTCTCTTTCACTCACCTCTCCCTTTCACCCCTATTCTGTTTGGCAAAGGATGTTTTTCCGTGCACTCTGTATGCTATCATGTGTTTCGATACCATAGCTCGAAAAACACCCATTAACCTGGGGGTGGCAGTAAGAGATACTCCAATTTAAACGCGTTCCAAAAATTTGCCCTTTTCGCAAGGTCTGTAAGGTTTGATATTTTACGCTGTGCCCCCCAAAAACACGATGCCTTTAGCTTCATTATTGTTATCTGGCAGTAGAATAATACATGCACTATATTATATAAAAAATACAGGTGGCCAGACTTGTTTTTTAAGGAATATGAAGCACATTCATAAACACCACAAATATTGATAGGTGTTTCCATTATTTTGATTACCACCTGTATGTGTATATATATATATATATATATATATATATATATATATATATATATATATATATATATATATATATATATATATATATATATATCAATCAATCGCTGACATATATATATATATATCGCAATATATATATATATCATCAATCGCTGACCCTATGAAAATTCCCCAAATGATAATCGTTTACCATACTATTTTACCATACTACTTTTTCTGTCCTTCATATTAACACATATCTTTTATTTGATATATATATATATATATATACCCATTAAATATAAAAAAAACTTTTGCATCTTTAGGGCTTCTTAAAGAACAGGGATGCCTTGGAATTTACAGACATGATGAGGGCATAAGCGTGTCCAGCGCGCTTTACGGATCCAAACGCTGGTAACATTTATTCGTCCGTAGAGGGGTAAAGCCGATTATCTATAAACTTCCAAGTATATCTAGAGTTTCAGTCCTACAGTACCGAATGCCAGCATTCACGCTATTCGGTCGTCCTCGGACTATTTCCTAATGATGTCACAGAAGAAATTTAACTACATTTTGGCACTTATGTAGCTTAATAGAAGCTCCCAAATATTACACCCCTAATTCAAAGTCTGAATAAACAAGAAAAATTCAAGGTTATTTTTCCCGGAGACAGACCGCAGAAGATTTGTAGAACGTAAGAAACGTTCCTTTAATTGCTAAACAAGATGCAAACATGACATGTAAATTAAAGACGTTATAATAAATACAAATGTCTGCTTATAAAAAGACAAAAAACTGATTAATTTGAAATGAATACGTAAATTACCAAGCACACGCACTTAATTTCTATTTTCTTTTGAAAATCAAATCAAACAGCACTTTATTTTTTTTTTCAAATATCAGTGCCATTTCAAGTGTCGATAAGTATTGGATTTTCATTTTTTTTCCAAAGGACATGAATTTGTTTTGTTCGATTCTCACAGGCATTTTATAATCAAAGTGTTAAATGAATCAACAATTCTTTTTTCGAGACGCTGCATCAGTAAAGAAAATTAAACAAATGAAGAGCGAAGCATGAAAGATCGGAAATAAAATAAGATTAAGTCATTATTGACTTCGCTGCTCAAAAGAAAGCAAGACAGACATTTGCGCCTGCAAGGAAAATATTTAATTTTCTTATTCTCTTTTTTCTTAGTAACACGCTAACTTAGAAAATAAATTAATGAATAATTTGACAGAAATCCTTAACATGTTTAAGAGAGAAATATTGCGCGTGGCTAAACACACATGTAAGTAATTAACATGAGTATATTATAGCTGCATGAAATTTCCTTGATTAGCGAATGCAATGAAATTTTATTCATATCTACATGCACATATATGTGTGCGTATGTATATGCATGCCCGTGTGAGTTCTCATGTGTTTGATAAACAATCAATTGATTTCAGATTCCTAATTCAACAAAGCCGGGTCCTCGTTTAGGCCGGTTATAGGCACGTTAAATCCGTAGACCGGAGAGTCTCTCTTTGATGTCACAGAGGGTGAGAGAGGGTACGATCCCCCTAGGTGTCTCCCCTGGGGGTGCTTGGTCAAAATTGAGGTGGACACTAGCTAAGGCGGACTCCGATCCTTATATGCTCCGACCCTTATTGGCTATATAAAACCGGAGCCGCAGACTTCAGCCCGAATCTTATATGGACCTGGTCTGGAACTTTCAACAAGGGGGCATTAGAAACAATAAACACAACAACAACAGTACGAAGCAGGGTAGAAACACCTTTGGAATCGGGAAAAAAAGTAATTTTTGTATTGACAAGCAATAAACAAAACTAACAAGGTAATATTCACAACAAGAAAACAAACAACAGCAAGATAAAAAGTAAAAGAAGGAAAGAGGACATTTTTTTCTAATGTCCCTACGGCTAACGGCTGCTACACCCCAGTCCTTTGCACATATGAATACAAGGAAATAGAAACATAAATCACACAATCACAGAAGAATTTTTATTAAGAAACGATGACACCGGCGATGGACGATTGGTTGCAGCTCTCCTTTCTAGATGGGATCCTTTTGCAGGCGGAAGACTGACCAGTTCCCCAGAATACAACCAAGTCTTATGCAGGAATCGAACCCGCGCCGCCGGCGGGGCAGGCTGATGCCTTAAGCACTTAGGCACTGGGAGACACAGGATATATTAATTGCTCAATGCTCTTGCCTCCCAATATTGGCTACAGAGATCCCGAGCCGAAAATGTCTCACAGATCTGGACGTGGGAAATGTCCATAACTTGAGTTTTATCCCAAATAGTGCAGAAAGGACTTTGTAGAATTTTCAAGCGCCTCAGATTCTTAGCTTAGCAGTCGTGACCAGTTAACAGCCAGATCATGGCTACCGAATCCTTCCTTGGAAAATCTGAAATGAATGCTCTATTAATAACCCATAACTTATTAGA
This sequence comes from Dolomedes plantarius, assembly GCA_907164885.2. NCBI lineage: Eukaryota > Metazoa > Arthropoda > Arachnida > Araneae > Dolomedidae > Dolomedes > Dolomedes plantarius. The sequence continues at coordinate 51,039,290 of OU015491.1, read as the reverse complement.
ATTTCTATCAGTTAATACTTGATAAAACAGGTCCAATTTCTTCCGGATAAATACCCTTATAAAATTATATGCGATCCGCTTACTCGGACTCTGCAGAACTGCAACACTTCTCTTGCCATTTCGTCATCTTGTTCATTTCCTGGCATTCCGCAGTATGCTGGATTCCATTGCAAAACGCCTTCGATGTTCTGTGATGACAATATGAATCAAAGTAATACATAATGCAGATTTGTAAAATGGGATAATATTTTGGTGGTGGTGGGTTATATATTAGTAAACTAATTGAACAGATTTTTAGAGGCTAGACGATAATAAATCGGGTATTTTACGCCAAGAATATACAAATAATACAGAGAGAAGTTTACCCAGTTATAGAGGATAGCCTCTTTTTCCAGATGGCAGCAGCACTTTTATAGATCAGCCTCATTCTATAAAGTGTAAATTTTTGCAATAAACTACAATTTGTTAAAGACCATAGGTCTGACAGCTCAATAAGATTTTTTTCTCAATATTACCTTGTGTAATTTCAGTTCCCTCTGAGCCTGTAACTGGCTGATGAAAATGTTAAAATGGTAAAAAGAGAGAAATAGAAAATTGATCTCTCATCTGAATTCAAAAGACCTTCATACATGTAAGCAAGAAGAGACGCAATTTCTGATGATCTTAGAAAAATTTCACCCATAAACATAATGTGGAAGAGGCTTTTAGGAACGATATTATAATCACTCTCTTTAGATTTAACTAAATTTTAACAAATTACTCAACAAACTTTAAAACGAGACCTTATTCAAATGCATAAAAGCACCACTTTTTATCAGTTCCTTTTTACGTAGTATAGACCAATTTGTTTTGTAAAATTAGCTGTAGTTCCACTTTATGGATTTGTTTTGAACAAAATTTTTTAAACGGTTGCTGTAAACTAAATAACAGGACTAAAAGTTTCCTTTTGTATACTCATTTAGGACAATACAAACTTCTTCTCCATTATGAATTAATTATCTTATTACTTTATGATATAGTATCATAGTTTAAGCTTTAAAATTATTTTAATATCGTAAATACTTTGTTTCGTACTGTTTATAACTTAGTAGATTAATAAGTCAACCATATATTTTAAAAGAAAGTCCTTGTGTACGTCACAGGCTTCTTCATTATTGCATCAAAATCTTAGTATCTTCTTAGTATAAGAAAAATAAGTTTAACCGTATAGTTTAAATCAAACATAATTTCATTTCATACGTAATAATTACAGATACTTTTCATAACGGTGAGCAAAATCACAGGAAAACAGACCAGAACTAACAGCTTGAAACAAATGCTGAATGTCTGTATACACTCATTCCTACAACTGTTTTCAAACCCACAGACACAGGTTCTGAAGACTAGCTCACATATCTGTGGCATTATGACAGATGTTGATATGCTATTTTTTCATGTTTTAGGCGAATTAAAAACGTAATTTTTGTTATGAAATATAAAATCGCTCAGTTAAGTTTTTCGATCCAAATATTCTTTAGTTAATACTCATATTCAACCTAAAGCATATGGCTGGTCTTCAATGAAAATTTTCAATTAGGTCTGAAATATTCAATTAGGGACCATGTATTACCTCTTTTATACATAACAGAATTTGCCAATACGAATAACTTAGCACCATTTCATAATTTCACTATCAGCTTTTGCCACATAAAAAACCAATTTTAAGTGTGACATATTAACTTAAAACATAAAATTGAATTTTTCGGACATATCAACATCTGCCATAACGCCATAGATATAGGGAATCATACTGATAAAAAACCCGTCAAATTAGCAAATCTTTATATTTAGTATTTACCACTGATCTTCAATACTTATTAAATGAATTTTTTTGCTTAATTTATATCCTATTTGATGTCACCTCTGTCCTATATTATTTAACTACCATTTACAAATATTGAAAAAATGAATGTTCACTCATCTTGATACTTTTTATGCATTATTTAGTCTGCATAGGGAAAAATATTTGAACGAATGGTAAGTATTTCCCTAAATGTAGCTCTCTAGAGATATTTATTTGTAACCTGGATGACACTGAGGTCCAGAATAAACATAGGCATGGATTAAAGGAAATTAAAAAAACCACGGGGCTCCTCTGTCCATGCCTCAAGTGAGTACAAAAAAAATATGTGACTGGAAAGGGGGAAATTGTTGAGATTGTTAGAAAGCTTTTGGCGGGGAATCCTTCTCATACAACGGATTACTGTCATCCAGATTCAACTTAATTAGTTATTGCTCTTGTACACAAGAATTTCTGACATGTTCTAGATATTGAAGAAGGGTATCCAAAACAGACAAATCCAATATCCAGAAACGCATAAATTTGGGAAAGAGAAACAATGTTTTTGCAGTGTATATGAGCAGTTTTTTTCTAATTCTCGCTTGCGCTTTTCTAAATTACTAGCCGCTGCGCGACCAGCATGGTCGCTTTTCGTATTTTCTTTTGTGACACAACTCAACTAAAATATAAGCATATATAAGGAATGTTATAATTACCTGTGATCATAAATATAAGTTGTTAAGTGGTAGTGGGATCTCAGCCAAAAAAATTTTATAATCATTACAAAATTCTCTATAAGGTTGATTCTAAAACATCGTAATTAAAAATGTGAATTTCCATTACTTCAGAACAGAGTAAAAGACTGAGAAACCCAACACTAATGATTTTAAAAATTACATCCCTCTCTGTATGTAATGTTTTCAAAATTAGGATATCTACACTTTATCATTACATCAAATAAGAAATTATTGGAGAAATATTTTTTCACTTAAAAAAAGGAGTAAAAATTCAGCAAGTACTAAAATATACTGTGGATTACATCACCCTCTGTATGTACTATTGTTCACAATTCAGATATCTACACTTAATCATATCAAATATAATATTATTGGGAAAATTTCTTCACTTATAAAATGGAGTAAAAATTCAGCAAGTACTAAAAAAATGTAGAAAATTAACTCTTACTTACAATTAAGGTATTTTAATGCAATTAATAATATTTAACTATGATATTCCTAAAATTATATACACAGTTGAGTATTTCAGAAGTAGGAGATACTACAGTGACAGAATCAAAAGAATGGACTCAGATAAACTTACATACAACTGTCCATGACTAAACACTGAATTTGATAGGTCTAAACATATTTGTCACAAGTTTGTCATCTTACATACATTTAGAAAAACCAATGGAACGAATGAATAAATAAAAATCATCTCGTGAATAAATTAAAATTTTTCACGAGTAAAATGCAGCAATTAAATAGTACCAAATTACGTGCTATTGTCGAGTCATTACACACACGCGATTGGCTGCAAATGTTTACATCTGGTAGTTGCAGCCGTTGCCATTCGAAGTGTAGAAATATCGTCGATTTTTGTGCCGCATAACTACGTGTTTTATTTATATAGATTTTTCTTTTTGCTTTGAAAACCTGATGGTCGCAGATGAAGGTAGATACAATATATCATTTAATGCAAAATTGCAAAAGTTAGGACATATGTAACTCTCCGATTAGGCAAAGTTTTCGCCGAAGCAAAAAAATCGCCATATTTTTAATCAGTGTTAGAAACCTACAATTTATACCCCGGGTAGAAATAACACGGCTTCTTCCGATGAAAATGGAATTTTTAGATTATAAAAATATCAGCATAAGTCATCGAACACGCAAAAAAAATACAAAATGGGAAGCCTAAATTACAATACTTACGTAGAACTTCACAGGAATTCCCTCCTTCGGCTGTGATGTAGTAATCGAATTTTCTGTCCTGTTCACGAAAATCTTCCATCTTTGAGTATTGGCATACTTTTTGAACAAGGGAATGGCTACTTAGTTTTTAAAAGTCTCCCGCACTCCATTTTTAAAAATCTTAAGGAATCTTAAGATATGACTTTTCTCGAATCACGAAGAAAGTTTTAGGCTTTTATTGTGTGTTCATTTCGATAATACTGTATGTACCGATAAATATTTTAGTATTCATTTCATTTATAAAAAAATCATTCAATACATACATAATTTCTTTTGTATCATCCTCCGATTTGTATGATTTTAATCATTCGAATATCATTTATGTTACAACTATAATGGTATAATTATTTAGAAATTTCAACTGTTTAATCTTTCTTCATAAAATGCTTTATTTTAGATAAACAAATAGTATAAAATATTGATAATCATTTCAAAATCTTCTCGAATCATGAAGAAAGTTTTAAGCTTTTATTGTGTGTTTATTTCGATAATACATTATTTACAGATAAATATTTTAGTATTCATTTCATTTATAAAAAAATCATTCAATACCTACATAATTTATTTTGTATCATCCTCCAATTTGTATAATTTTAATCATTCGAATATCATTTATGTTACAACTACAATGGTATAATTATTTATAAATTGCAACTTTTTAATCTTTCTTCATAAAATGCTTCATTTTAGATAAACAAATAGTATAAAATACTGATAATCGTTTCAGTTCGTTCATACCTAGTTCAGAATAACCTATAAAAAACTCGTGTTTATTGTTGAAGAATAGACACATTCGCAAATTTGCATAGTAATAGCTATTGTTTCATAATGCATACATTCAGGAAATCTGTATTAAATACTTAAAATTTCTCATTTGCTTTGGTTATTTACAACAAAAGAAAAAAAATGCAACGTATTAAAAGAACAAATTATGTGTTTAGTGTATAGATGCTTGCTTTTTAGCAAACAAACAGCTTGTAAAATGAAATAGCGAAAAAAAAGTGTTTCTAATTTAAAACTATGGTCAAAGTTTAAAAAAGTTTGAAGCAGATACTATCTCAAAAGAATCTGTAAAAAAAATCAGTTAATTAACTTTGGTAGATAAGTACATTCTTGTCTTTCTGTAGAGGGCGGCTGTGACACTAGTTATTTTTTCAGCCTGTCTCAAACAGGTATTTTCTTTCTGAAAAATTAATAACTTTCCTTTTATGTTCTATAAGTTAGTCCTTATTTCTTAGCTCTTCAGTAACGTTTAATTGTTTAAAGGCAATTTTCAAAATGTTACATTATTAACTAAATAGTCATTTTTAAAGTCTTCATTATTCCTTTTGTTTTACAATACCAAGGTAGTAAATAAAATTCTTATGTAAATAGTTTATAATTCTTCTCAAAATAATAATTTTATAATTATTCTCAAAAATACTGCATTACGAACATTAATATTGAAATAGGTAAATGCATTTATCAAGCAAAAGGAAAAATCTATTATCTTCTTGCTATACTTTTTTTCTATGGAAATGAAAAGGAATTTTTTTACAAAATAAGCCTATCAGTACCGTAAATTTAACTTTCATTGACATCATCCTATATTCTGTTGTTAAAAAACTTCATCTGTGATCTTCTAATGTAAGCCTATTTTTATACTTTAAGATAAGTTGATTAGACACTAAATTTAAGGCTTTTAGAACTTTTTTCTGCATCGCTGGATTCAATAAATAATTGGTTCATCGGTTCTCACCAGTTGTCGGACGTGTAATTGTTTTGATCTATTTACATAACAACGGCTGCAATTTTTTTTCCAATGTAAGTCGGGAATTGAAAAATCTTATTTGGAAACTAATCTTAACTTCAAAATCGCATTCTTTACTTTAATTATTTAATTTAATTAATTTTTTTAAAGGAAAATAATGTGTTGGTTATCAATTTATATATAGACTAGAAGGTAGCCCGTCATTTTGACGTCATAATACTAATAATGACGTCATAATAGAAAAAGTATATGAAAGTTAAAAAATATCCCGAATTATCTAACAATATTGCATTTAATCCACACCTTGTAAAAGCAAACTCTTTCATTATTTTTTATTTATTTAGTTTTTCATGCGATTGGAGTAGTAGACTGCCATCCAGTTTTTTACAGCTCACTACGCGATATGAATATTTCAGCTACTTGGTTCATTCACATTCAAGTTTGTTTACTTTCAGAATTCATACCAAAAGTAAACAGATTTTTAAAAACTGTTAAATATACAGCTAAAAGCATCAAATTTTTTTTTTTAGTTCTGAATGTTTTATAGAAAAATAGGCTGAACATACGTGATTTGATGGAGAAGATATTAGTTTTTAGGGAAGAAAAAATTCTGATCCACATCTGAAATTGAAATTAAGCCTAACCGGCATTTTGTTGGCTTCAATTGAAAGATGAGTACAGCCCGGAAGTGTTATACAGAGACTTATAAAATAAGTGTAGCAAGTGTTATAAGAGACGGCTATTATATATATAATAATTTATACTTATAGTTTAAACTATAGGTTTGATCAGTTAAAGGGAAGGAGTAAACTTATCTTTTAGATATTGCAGATGTATTCTAGATCATGAAAACATGATAGCTGCAGTTGACGACAAGTTTAATATCCATGTTGTGCATTATTATTATCGCACACTTATTTTATAAGTACTTAACACCTATTAAGAATGAAATATCATAAAGCTCAATATATAAAACTGCAGTTTGATGCATTCGCTGATTTTCTTTTTTTTTTTGATGTTGTTGTACAAGTTTCAGAGAATTATGGGAACAAATATCGTGCTATCTTCAATAATGCGTAAGCTTGTAATGTGATATGATAAAGCTATTTTATATGAGTTTCACTGTTACCTATTCCTCTGGCCACAACTTCAGGCCCCTTTGTTGTTGCTTATGTCACTTGAACGACACCAACATCAGATAAAGGCCATAGTAGGCTATTGGGCTGAGTGATGCGTCTCCGGTTTTAAAGTTAGTACCACAAGGGTCGGAGTCCTTGCTAACGGGCTAGCTAACGGTTTAGCTAACGGGCCGGTCAAGGAATTTTGAACCCAGTCAAATGACGAGACCGGTACACTTGACCCCGCACTTCCAGACGTAAATTTTGAGATCTTGGAGGACAATGCAGCCCCGACAGATTTTACGTGCACCAGCCGCTACTAGCGTACACGGAGGTGGATTTTGTCAGCGACAAGCATCAAACCAGAGACGTTCAGGTCACTGGTCCGCAGCTCTTGCCAAATGGGCCACAGCACCCCATAGGCCACAGCTTAAATATGGAATTAATTTTACTAAATCTTGTGACACAGAGTGGAATTCGCATAAAATAAAAACAATCAAAGTTAAAAGAAAATTCGTAGGTATAATTCAGGTTGACATTTGTTCTTTAATATAAGTGCAACTATCTGAGAACTTAAAGAAGCAAAAAAGGCAAACACAACAAGTCCCAAAATATTAATGTGTTATTTAAAGTCATTGTTTGCCGCATTGTTTGATTCAACAGTTATTTTGCAACCTTTTTGTAATCTGTCGTGATTATTTCTTTACTGCTTTCTTCTGAATTAAATAGAGAAGAACATATAGGTGTCATGAATTTACTGATATCACGGTGCTTTAGAAATTGAGAGAAGTGAAATGGTTATGAGCAAGTAAATTTCTTTTCATCGATTGATTTAAAGTATTACGGTCATGTATCGCTTCTCCAGAGGCAGATCAATCAGACCGTACAATGATTCATATTAAAGAGAACTGAGTTTATAACATCGTTGTTATTCTAAATACTGGAATACTTGCTTCCAGCTTATAGTTTATTATGTGCTTCTCCCTAATTTGAAATTTCTCCGAGACAATTTGTACTCAAGCTTAATTACTTTGGTTTCTTCCTTTACAATATGAATTATAAAGAGATATATCTTTAGAACGAGTTCTTGTAAAATTTTCTTAATAGGTAGACGATATATTAACGGTTTAATGGCGCAGTCCTAGGTACTATTTACAGTAACAACCATATTTGAGTCCATATCATTTTTTAGATTCTTAAATATCTACAGTTAACGTGCAAACATCATTTGTTGAACCAATTAGAGCATGATTATTTCCACTCAGTTTGTTAGATATCTGCGATTTCAACAAAACAATCGATCCCACTGACGCTTGCCAAAATCATAAATTCTGGATTTACAACCTTGGTATCATTATGCAGCCGGCTCTCCAATTCGCTCCTAGATAGTGTGTGTTCTCTAAAGTGTAAAATATACAAATTTTTAAACCCTAAGTTCTAATACTGGTGGTCATATTTAGTTTTCACTGGTTGGACGTTGTGGTATGCACATTCCGTCTGTCTCGGATCAACTTGCATCTTTAGACTTATTAAATGCATATTCACCATGGGCTATAAGTAATTATAATATTTTTCAAGCTTGACAAAGAAAAATACAAATTTACTTGTAAAATAGCTTGTTTAAGCTTTGAAGGAGACTATGTTAAAGTAGTATGATTACAAAAAAGTCACAAAATTAGAAAACGTATGCCCCCACCCCACCCTCACACACATAAAGTTGGAAGAAGGGAAAGGATAGAGACCCATAGGCCGAATGAAGCCCGGGAACTAGTACAAGATATAATGCAGTACATGTACAATGTTTGACCTTTGTAAGACTACTAAAATTTATAAAAGGTATACATTTAATATAGTACTGTATAGTAAATTATAGGAAGAATATAATCAATAGTATTATATATTATAGAAAATTATAAATATTATTCTTTTAACGTAACTGCAGCCTGTTAAAATTCAATTTTTGAATAGTAGCAAACTATCGAATAATCAAAAAAGCAAAAATAGAAAATCAACTGTATACTAATAATAATCACTGCATTTCGATTTTCTTTACTCTTTAAATATAATTATTTCTAGGTATGGAATAAACTATTATGTGTTGCTGTTGATGCGACTGATGCTCCTTAACCGACAGTATATTGTCAGTTCAAGTCCATAACGGCTATTGGGCGGAGTGGTGCTGCCCCGGATATTAACAGCACCACAAGGGTCGGAGTCCGACTTGGCTAAAGAACCGGTCCCGTAATTTTCAACCGAGTCAAGTGACGAGATTCATTTCTAAATCCATTTCTATAGCCTGCGTCGCAAAAGAATCTACGTTGTTATGAAGAAGAGTACGGATCATCGATGTCCGTAATTAACGCACGTGGACTCCTCCTTTATGAGGCAACTGCGTTATCGGATAACTAAGGTATTCGAAAATGTGAATCATCAGCACTTTAAAAATATTCAAAACCCATGATTAATCTATATATATAAAACAGTTCCGTAACTGACTCATTCATTCACTGACTGACTGACTGACTGACATACAACGCACAGACCAAACCACTGGACCTAAAGGGCTGTTATTCTGCATGGCGATTCTTCTAATAGTGTAGGGGTGCACTAAGAAAGATTTTTCAAAAATTCTTCTTAGATTTTTTTAATTAAATTTTTAAGCTGTTTTTTAAACTTTTTTTACGTTTGCATTTAAAATAATACATTGAGGGTTATAAAATTTATATCACGAGAAAGATCATAAAAATTCCTTCAAAATGAAATTTCTTTCGAATTTTACCTCCATTTCCTGATTTTTGGTGAATTTTTAAAGATTAATTTTTAGAATTTAATTTATTAAATGCTGATCACGTGATTTCTTTTTCTAGTACTTTCAATAAATTTATCGTCACGTGCGTAACAACTAAATAGACAAAAAAATATTTTTTTCTCTTTCTAATGCAGCAGACGATTGGATATTATCCAAAAAAATGCATATCCCTTACGATTTTTTTATAAATATATATATATATATATATAGATAGATAGATAGATATTTTACATCAATTGTATACATTGATCATCGCATTTATTATAAATATATATTTATTTTTTGGCATAAATTGCATACGTTGACATTTTGTATTTAATTTGAATGTACTCCGTAGCGAAGCGCGGGTTTTCAGCTAGTGTTAATATAAATACACATATTCAGCATTTCAAACAGTCTTTTACTCGATGAAAGTAGTCCTTTTTTGCTTAAATTACAAATTTTCTCCGAACCAAATTTGAATCACACAAGGCGATTTCTTCTGTTGTTGTTGTTGTTGTGATTGATGCCCCTTGACCGACAGTATAGCCAGTTCATGTCCACAACGGCTATTGGGAGAAAGGGCTTCCGGTTTTTAATAGCAACACAGGGGTCGGAGTCCGGCTTGGCTAAAGGACCGATCGCGTAATTTTTAACCGAGTCAAGTGACAAGACTGGAACACTTGACCCCGCACCTCCAGAGGTAAATTTGAGAAATTTGAGGACATTGCAGCTACGACAGATTTTTCGTGCACTAGCCGCCAATAGTGTACACGGCGGTGTATTCGTCAGCGGCCGGCATCGAACCAGAGACTTTCAGATCAGTGGCTCGCTGCCTTTGCCAACTGAGCCACAGCGCCCATATAAATTATTGAAAAAGTTTTAAATAAAATAATAAAAGTATTTTGCAGTAACTACTTCAAAAGCTTTTTTTGCTTCTTAACTTTTTTGTCACATTTTAAACAGCAAAGATCTATTCGAATATGAAACTTGACTGTTACAAAGGTAAGTAAATGAAGAAAAACTGCTCTATATCGCAGTTTATAAAACTCCGAAGCAGTGAAATATACAGTACGTACGTATCTTTCAAAATTACTCCTTTCATATATCCTAAACACAAAAACTAGATACGGTACGTCTCATATGATACTGTTAATACATCTGAAAATAACAGCATACAATATCCACATAGTGTTTAAAATGAAAATATATATCCCCACAGTGAAACTGAAAATAATTCTCCATCACTTTTCAAAAAGATTTCTCCAGTACGAATTTTTTTTTTTTTTTTGTCATGAAAAAAAAGAATTTCCAACGAAAGTAATAAATGTTTTCTGAGAGCAAGTCTATTTTTATCGCCTCTCATTTCATCGTAAGTTTTCTTTCGGCAGTTTCTGTCTCATGCATCGAAATTTCCCTTCGAGTGACCAATAAAATGGCTGATAGGAAGGAATTTTGAGAAATTATAGCTTATTTCCTATATGTTTATTTCCTATATATTTATTATTGAAGTGGAGACGTAAGTTCATATATTTACGATATCACATTAAAATGAAGGTCTTTCAATGAATGGATTTAATTTCTAATACATAAGGGAAACGCGCATTCTCTTTATCCGTTGAAATTTTTTCTTGCATACTAGATTGCAAAAAACGTTTATAATATACTCTAAATATAAGTGGTTGAAATGAGGTAAAAACTCTCTGAATGGAGACTTTAGATGAAATAAAGTTTATATTTCTAGTCTTTTTGGGGTGATAATCCACATAGTAAATGTTCCTAACAGATATGATATTTGCGATAATAGGATTTCTTTGAGATGACTCCCATAAGGAAACGATTGCATATTACCAAATGTCGTATATAAAAGCCATCCCATTTATGATCAATGATATTATTTAGATGAGTTTATAACGATTATAATAGTTGAAACAAAGCAAATTAATACATGAAAAATAGTATATATGTATTGACCTATATGTATCGTATTTATGTATAGACGTAACTATGCATTTTTGGTATAAGTCAGCTGTAAATCAGTCAATACAAAAGAAAAGTCTTTGCCAACTAATGAAGCCAAAATTCTTTCAGTCGAATTCAGTCTTCTTGTATTTTTAAATTATGTTTCATAATCACTTACTACATAAAATATTATGTACTCATTATTGCATGCTAGTAAAAAATGCTGGTGAGCGCACACAATAGATTATTTTGTAGAATTAGTATTAAAATAACTTATAGACCTTCTAGCGTATCCAGTACAGCACCATGTTCATACTGACTATATACAGACCATGCACATTAGATAAAATTACAGGCAAAACCCAATTAACTATTGCCAACTCATGATGGATTTAACTTATGAAAGAGGGGGGCATTAAAAAAAATCCGCAATTAAACCAATAGTTGACGCAGCATATCTACTTTTTTTTTATTCCATCCATTCTAAGTTTTCGTCATGCCCCTGAAAACTTTGGAAAGTTATTTTCCTACAATCAGCAGTGATGTATGGAATAGACTAAACTAAATATCTTACAAACAGGAGCGATGTATAGTTAAACTAAATGGACTCCAAATTTGACAGGTTCGCAGCTGTTGACAGGCAGAAGCAAGTTGTCCATAACTCTACGGAGAAATATGTAGTGAAAAGAAACATTTTTCAGCGTTTTTCTCTTATTTTAGACGCGGAGGAACAGAAAGAAACATTTTTGAAACAATATCCCAATTATCCATTCATTAATTTTAGTACAACGCCTCAAATATTCCTAACTAGAAGGAAACCCGTCATTTGACGTCATAATACTAATAATGACGTCATAATGGAAAAAGTATATGAAAGTTAAAAAATATCCCGAATTATCTAACAATATTGCATTTAATCCACACCTTGTAAAAGCAAACCCTTTCATTATTTTTTATTTATTTAGTTTTTCATGCGATTGGAGTAGTAGACTGCCATCCACCCCATCATTTTGACGTTATAATACTAATAATGACGTCATAATGGAAAAAGTATATCAAAGTTAAAAAATATCTCGAATTATCTAACAATATTTCATTTAATCCACACCTTGTAAAAGCAAACCCTTTCATTATTTTTTATTTATTTAGTTTTTCATGCGATTGGAGTAGTAGACTGCCATCCAACCCGGCATTTTGACGTCATAATACTAATAATGACGTCATAATGGAAAAATCATATGAAAGATAAAAAATATTCCGAATTATCTAACAATATTGCATTTAATCCACACCCTGTAAAAGCAAACCCTTTCATTATTTTTTATTTATTTATTTTTTCATGCGATTGGAGTAGTAGACTGCCATCCAATTTTTTACAGTTCACTACGCGATATGAATACTTGAGCTACTTGATTCATTCACATTCAAGTTTGTTTACTTTCAGAATTCATCGCAAAAGTAAACAGATTTTTAAAAACTGTTAAATATACAGCTAAAAGTATTAAATTTCTTTTTAGTTCTGAATGTTTTAGAGAAAAATAGGCTGAACAAACGTGATTTGATTTAGAAGATATTAGTTTTTAGGTAAGAAAAAATTCTGATCCACATCTGAAATTGAAATTAAGCCTAACCGACTGTTTGTTTACTGAGGGCTTCAATTGAAAGATGAGTACAGCCCGGAAGTGTTATACAGAGACAACGGCTATTATATATATAATACCTAGAAGTCCGAGGTTATACGGACATTTGATTTCTTATTTTCAGTCCGAAATTCATTGTTTTGCTTCATTACAAACCAGCCGTTATGTAAGAGGCCTTTGCTCACCTGCAAGATAAGCTGCGGTTGCTACACATTTATGCTCAGGATAAGTCAAAATATTCAGTATATTAAATGTGTTAAATGCGCTTTAATCACATACAACATTTGAAAATTCTGCGGATTATCTTTCGGTACCTTTTTAAATCCCTTTATTAAGAATGGGCATGATTATGTTAAAGCTAACATCTCTGGCTGTTTTATCACATATTAAGTTTTAGACTTTCATTTATCAAGCGGAGATATATCCTTAAGTATATAACACACACTTGAGGGATCGTAACTTAAGAGGTAGTACTACAAATTCCACATTTAAGCCTTAATGAGATATGCATTCGTCTTTTAAAACTAGAAATTCCTCTCCCTTACCTTAAAATAATATGAATCTAATATGCGGTTCCGGGTAATTACAGACGCAGTATCATGACCAATGCTAATGCTGACGACAGAGAGAATAACCCGGCATGTATTCACTGCAAGTGTACCGTATTGACAATTTGAATTACAAGCTAAAAGAATGTGCATGATGGGTTATGTTTTTATTTGCTTTAGCATTAACTAATACTACAACTAAAACAATACTGAGGCCGTAAAAGGTTAAATGCAGAAACATTTATTTCCATCGCCAGTTTCTTGGATAAAATAATCATTTACGTTATTTGTTAACTAGTAATAAAATCTATTTTATGACGGATATTACTATTCATTTACGGAAATTGGTGAAACGTATTTGGATCGAAACTAATAGAAGTCCGTAAGAAAACGTAAGAAATGATGGAAAAGATAAAACGCTAAAGATTAATTCTAGGGTAAGAAACGCTGCTAATAGAGGCCAAAATACTAGAACATCAAATGTTAAGATAAAATTATACAACTGTCAGTTGCGATTGAAAACACATCTCAACACTTGCTATCTATGTAGTACGTCCAAATAAATCTTCCATACGTTAAAGCGAAAATAGTCCTCGGTCCACTCAGCAAAAGACTTCCTTCATATAAAATTTCTCAAAAAGAACAAGAACTCTAGGGGAGAGTAATAAGTGTTTTCCTTGAACATGGACTCTTTTTATCACCTCTCATTTCATCGTAAATTTTCTTTTGACATTTTTTTTTATCTCATGAGTTGAAATGTTTCTTCAAGTGACCAATAAAATAGTTAATAGGAAAACATTTTAAGAATTTTTATAACGAAATTTTCTCGGCACTTATTTCATTCATATGATTTAAGCGTTCTGTTTTTATTACGTTCAATAAAATAGGTTTTCTTGGATCTTATTCTCATCGATGAGTTGCAATAACCCGATTTTTTAACATGAATTGAGATGGTAAGTTTTAAATGATTCAAAGACAAAAAACCTAATTTCATTAAAGTCGTTTTCAAAGTATAATAAAATTTGTTATATTCTAAAATATTAGAAATAATTAAAAACTTAGAACTTTATATTAAATTTTACAGAAATATTGTATGACTGATCCCTAAATATTTTCTCAAAAATTTAGTAACAAGTTTTTAGTTTCAGAATTTTAAAGTACCCTAAATGTAGTTAGAATCAATTAAGAGAACCAGGTAATTTCAATAATTTAAAACTCGTTTAAAAGTATAAAAAAATTTTGTTATACTTTTAAATGAGTACTTATATGAGTACTTATTTTTTATACTTTTAAAAGTATACTAAAAGATTATAAATAATTAAAAGATAAGAACTTGATATAATATATTACTGAAATATAAAATGGTTGATATCTCAATATTTAATTAAAAACTCAGAATTTTAAAGTACTCCGAATGTAGTTAGAATCAACTAAGGGTACCAGATAATTTCATTAAATTTTAAACTCGTTTTAAAAGTATAACAAACTTTGTTACATTCTAAAATATTAGAAATAATCAAAAACTAAGACCCGTGACATTAAAAATTACAGAAATATAAAATGATTGATCTCACAATATTTTTCGAAAAACTTTAGCAATAAGTTTTTAGTTTCAGAATTTTAAATTACCCTAAATGTAGTTAGAATCAATTAAGGCGACCAGATACATTAATTTTACATCGTATGTCCGCTGTAAATGAAGTTTTCGCTTAAAGCAGCTGAAACGTTCCATAATTCATCTAATTAACCCCTTGCGATCAGTCGATCTGCATTTGAAAAAAAATTGGTGGTAGAAGACTACGCACTTTTCCGTTTAAGGAAATTCTTCTTTTAAAGATGTGGACGGGTAATACCGAGTTGAATCTCATTACAATTCCACAACGTCTTCTCCATTAGCATACTTTCAACTGACAGACAGATTTGCTTTCCCACTGCTACGAATGTATTATTTTTTGGTTTGCGATCTTTTCTAATTCAGAAATCAAAAGAAATTAACAAAATGTGCACGCCTTTATATCACAGATAAAAATCTCTGTTTTCCTTTTTTTGGGAATTTTCCTTAAGGTCTGTGGAGAAATTGTGTGATAATATATAAAGTTAACAAAGCAAGGTTCTACAAAGGAGATATAGGTACATAAAGAAATAGTTTTCAATTGTCAATAATATTCTTGAATAGTCAATAATATTCATGAATTTTGAATCGATGGTGATTAATTTTAAAATATGATTAATTGATTACACCTTGATTAATAATCATTTAACCCTTTGAGGGGCGCCGTTTGCACAGTGCAAACGCCTAAATCTAGACAATTTTTCACTTGCATTCAATGTATTCCAGTTAAATGAGCAAAAAATGGTTAGTGCTGCCATCTGTAATTATTTTAAAGAAGTAAAATCATTTTCCAACTTTAGTTGTAAAATTTTTCAAGATTATTTTGGTTAAAAAAGTAGGGAAAAAATCTGCATCGTGCAAACAGTGGAAGTTGTTGGCCCTGAAAGACTTAATAAATTTAAAAACCTTATTTTTCATTCTTTTTTCCTTTTTCAAATTAGGCTTGCAAACCTAGAAACGCTGTCTTTTAAATAAGTGCTTTAGATGGTGTTCTGCTTCAATCGATGCATTTGCAAAACTTTCTTACCAATTGTCAAAGAATCAAATTACGTCAGTGATGATGACACAGTAAGTATATCTTGCATCATAATTGGAAATTGTTGAATGATAGCTATAAGAAGGGTTTATAACAACATTTATTCACTTATGAGAAAAGTTTAAGGTAGCTGAAATCAAACTTAAGTAATTACACATCCATTCAGCGTTTTAAATGAGTTCTAAATGGAGTTTATTTTATGTTTTATCACCTAACATAGAGTTATAACTCGTTTCATAAGTTGCTAGGTCTATGACATTCAAAAAGTAATTTATTAAAAGTATAAGCCCATTATTAAATTTACTTAAAGGCCCTGAAAGGAAATTGTTTTTGTTACTTCAGTACGAATTTTCTTACTTTCAAGAAAACTAAAAAAACCCATCTTTTGCATTAGATTACAATTCAAACAACATAAGTTTAATTTCGATAGCATACTCTTCCGTTGTTATATTTTCCTTGTTGTGTGTATCCCTACGTCTTCATGTTGTACATTATTACGTTTTTATTTATTATTACATCCTCCATGTTACATATTAAGTCCACGTTTTCTAAATAAAAAAAGCCATTGCAGTAGTTCTGACAAATAGGAAAATAATTATGTTTGTTTCGATACGTGCATTTTTCCTCCTGTAAAGTAGGTTTTTTCGTCTCTGCACTGATTAATGAGGTATTGTAGATTTCATATGGTAGAGCTCCCATAAAACTTCCTTAAATTACTTTCAGATCCTGGCTGAGGAATCCTTAATGAAAAGAGAGTTTGTTTGTTTCTGTTTTTGCTGTCGGTATAAATCATTATATATTAGTTAGAGTTAAACATGCAATGAAATGCGTGATAAATTACACCTTTCGAAAATCAATAAAAGCTTCAAATTACATGTAAGAGTAATCCCATTAGTGAAATCATATCATACTGCTGATTTTAATTTTACAATTTTTCCCAATTTATTTCATAAAAATGGTAATAAATTTGGTTTTCCTAACTCAATATTGCGGTTAATGTTTATCGAGATAGAGAAGTAGGTTCCTAGAAACATATTATTTGAAAGTACCGGTCGTTGTTCAGCTTTAAAATAACTTAATTACTTCAAACATATTTCACGTATATATTTTACAATTATGTAAATTTCATTTGTTTTCTTTTCTGTCCTTCATACTTTTTTAAACAATATGATGTTCAAATATCATTTAGTCAATTGTACTATAACAAAAAGTGTATTTATAAAGACGAAATAAGATTTCTAACAGAAAAAATAGGGATATGTTTTATTAGTATATTTTGTATTTTATTGGAATTCATAAGAGTCTTAATTTTTAATTTGTATAAAACATGTATATAAAATATTTATATGATATTTATGCACAAAAAAATTGAATAGGGATTTCGAGTAAAAGGCAACATTTCTATTAAAAGAATTGCGCATCCTACTGTTCAAAGAGTTAAAGCGCGTAAAAATTTCCTTTTAATTAAATGCAAATTTGTTCCTGTTTGTACCAAAAAAAATAAGATAAAATTAATATAATGCTAATGTAACATAATAAAATTTTAAATCTGACTCTAAAAGAATGTAGCTAGAAAATAACTTAATCAGATTTTGGTGATTATATTAACAAATTTCATTATCAAGTTCATAAAAATGTGATATATTTAGAATATTTTCTCATCTCTTCTCATTACTTTTTCCACAAAATTTAGAGTACTCTAAATAAGTTGAAAAAATGTATAGTAATATGTGCGTATTTCCTCCATTTAAAAGACAAAAGTGTTTTAATTTTCATAATTATATTTGTAGAGGAACATAAAACTAATTAATAGATATTTTAATAGATTAATTTCCAAACTGCTTTGATAATATCATTTAAAAAAATCTCTTTGAAGTAAGAATCTGAGTTTTGTAAAAATATATTTCCCACACAGGTTATATTCTAAGATTATTTGAAGAAATAAAAATAATTTTTAGCCCATTTCTTTGCATTAAACCTTCCTTCTTAATTTATGAATAAATGATAGTATCATTAATAATTACTATGCATGGTTTATATTTGAAAATATCTTAGCAATTTTTTTATCGTTATCGTCAAATATAAGCTGAGTGGCCAGTTTACTATGACGAGCTACTCAGTATATGTTTGGCACACCATTTGATCTCAGTACACCTGCAGTTCTATTTGGTATGGACTCTGTAGAGTCATGAGCTTTCATCCAGTGTACCTGATACTAAGGTGCAGATATATTTTAAAAAGAGGGGCGATGGAGTATCGCCACAGAGGACAAAAGTGAACCTGATAAAAGTGGACAGAAGTAGACAAAAGTAGCTGGCAGTGAACTTCTGTGTCAGTATTCTTAGCAAGAGAGGAAGCGTCCCCAGGAAGGTTCGTAGAGCTTCCTCTGTGTATATATTGTGTAATCTCTATGTGTTGTCTTTGTAAAGTTTTAATAAAGAACTTTCGTCTGTAAAATGTACTTCATCATTGAGTAAGAAAACGACAAAGACCACTCGACATAGTACGATGTGTATTACAGACTACATAAGATGTTTTTAGTGGTTTTAGGAATCTGAAACCATACCGGATGACCTGCTTAATCCAGATCTCTAAGATTTGATGTTTCTGGATTTAGGTGCCTAATGTCTCTTTCGATCTCATCCCATTGATATCTAGTGATTGTGAAGGCAACTAAGCAATGCGAAGACTCCATCATGCTCTTCAAGCTATCTGTGGACAAGTGAACTTTATGGCACGGAGCTCCGTTTTGCTGGAAGAATCAATCTACGATGTAGATCAACTATAAACATAACTGGATGTAGTTTGTCAGAGACAATATTTAAATACATTTTGGCGTACGTTCTTCCCCACGAGTTAAAGGGTCCAAACATAGCCAGGAAAACATCCAACAAACCATAACGTTGCCTTCACCAGCTTGAAGGGCTGTGGTATTGCACTTAGGGTCCATACTTTCATACTGTTTTCCCCATATTCAAGTCCGCTTTTTTATAGCGTACGTTGAGATCCAGTTTTTTGCATAATCCAGCTTCTAGCACCCATATTCATTCCATGTGAAAAATCTGTTAAATCACGATTATACCCATACCTTCACAGGCAATGCACTTCAGTTGTCTTTTTAATTATTTAGCAATCCGTTTTTCCGTCTCAACCTCTTCCGGCAACAGGGGGACCTTATAGATGATTTCCCTAAAAGTGGTCATAATGACTTGGTCACTCATTGTATATAAAAATTCCTCGAGTTCTGATAGAAGATGACGTCCTGTATTATCTTTCTGTTGCAACAAATAATTTATCTGCATGAAATACCTTGTCCAACATACTTGCGTGAAAGTCAAGGATAGACAAAGACAGGGCAGTGTTTTTTCCTGGTTTCTTTAAAGTATGGCCCCTTATTGGATTAGTAACTGTCGCCATCTCAAACTTACGCACCACAACAGTCTAGCCTTGTTTGAAGTGTTTCAGAACTATGATTTTAGCTCTGTCCTTCCCCCTCCAAAGAGCAAACAAGAACGGAGATATTTTACACTTGGGATCAGGCATTGTTAAAAGAGGTACTGCAAAGTTATTTGAGCCACTTTTCCCGATTTTCTGGCGGTAAATTTAGGAGAACCTTGATAAATTCTGATGCACTAATACGTTCAATAGAAAATGATCTAGAACACGAAGTTCGCTTGAATCGATTCGTGTGTGTAACGACTGCATGGTTTTGATTAAATGATGTAGGTTATACAGAAAAAAAGAGATAATCTGAAAAAATTCTCCCTAAACCATTCACAAATTATATGTTCAACACACAGAGTATACAAGACGAAAGAAGATCATTTTTAACCATTTGGAGGGTGCTGATCTTAAAAGTGAAAATTTCATATAGAATTCAATATACAAAAGGACTGGTAGAAAATACGATGAATCCATCGTACTTGAATCGTGAGAAGTGGTACCAGAAATAGTAACAGGCAGAATTTATCTTCATATATGAAATATCCCATTTCATTCCGTCAACAATTGCCTGCCTATTCAATCAAGGCAAAGGTCTCTCTCGAAAGGAATGAATCGTCTAGACAAGTTTTGCCTCTTATCGAGAATTTCCTTTATTATCACAAAAGCAATCCATTACATTAGCGCGAAAGAAAGCCTGCAAACTTCACTTTGAGGGTCATTTAGGATTCAGGATTCTATAATAAAATCTTTCTTATCTTCCTTTTTAACTGATTTTGTGTTTTATTGTCTAGAAAAACATCTGTTTAACACTCCAAACGAGACAGGCAACCTCCTGTGTTCTATTGATGTAGAGGACAAAGATATTTGTTGAAATTTATTTCAATTATTTTAAATAAAACATAACTAACTAGCTTAAAATTGTTTAGAAAAATCTGGAAGAATTTTGATTTTTGGAACTTGTAGATATTTTTTACTTAAATACACAAGAGAACAAGAAGCTAATCCAATTTTTTTGCATAGGCAAACATAGATCGGGAAAGTATTAGCAAGATGTAGTGACTTATTCCCCGGGACTACGATACATTTCATTTAGAAGAGAAGAAATAGGTTTTATTCCTATCAAAAATTTACGATAAATCGGGAGAGAACCTGTCAGAAAGTAGTTCAGTAAGAAGGAGATAAGTAAAAAGTGCAGCTGGAAAGCAGATAGATTACTAAAAATTGTAAAAGTAATTTTAAATTATATAGTAAACTAGCGTAATACCCATGCTCGCTACGGAGTACATTTAAATTAAATACAACGGTCAATATATTCAATTATATATATATATATATATATATATATATATATATATATATATATATAATGTATTACTTGTAAGCACAACATGTAGTTTATCCAATTTATCTTCATAAAAACATGTTATTCAATGTTTTTACATATTTGGAATCAAATGATGTTTGCTAGCTTATAAAGTCATATTTATATGGTTCTCTGCCAGTGCAGAAATGAATTAAATGTTACAGGATAGTACCAAAGTGGTTAATTTAAGCATTATGTTACAATTATATTTTCCATACATAAATAATGGTTATATACATTCTTAACATTATGAGTATAATCTGGAATATCCTTATTCACTTCAAATAGAAAATAATTTAACAACATTCACCTTTATATTCATAAAAGCAAATTAATCATAGCGTTCCGCGTCGTCGTAACATTTTATGTGGATAAGCGAAGTAAACGAATTTGGAATGAGTTATGAGAATAAAATGGTGGGCATGATTTGTTAAATCTAAGCGTAAATTAATGAGATAGGAAAAGTTTTAGTTAGATCTAATTATTCTCAAAACTACATTTCGTTTGGAAATTAGAATTCTCTGGACGCTTATACGCACTGAGGGAAATTAAGATTTTGACATTTATGTCTATTTCGTGAATTATTTGCACAGGAAATGATTTAAAATAGTGTAATTGTCTTTAATTTTGCCTTGATGTTCGTGGTTATTGTGCATACTTTTATATTTAATAAGATATGTGAGACTATAAACTGCTAGATTTTCTGCTGATACTGTTTAGAATAGCTAAATTACCAATGAATGTACTTTATACAATTATTATAATGAATGTTCTTTAAAGACAATTGTTAATAATAGTTTATTTAAATGAAGGCGAATCTTTTAATTATATTTATATAACGAGCAAATAATCTACTATATATGTGAGTATTCCTCTGATACGATGTTGATAAAATTCATTTCTAGTTGTTTCTTTTTTCTAAATTCTCAAGATAAAAGTGCCTATTATACAATGCTCTACCATATGCATGCTACAAGTGGCAAGAAAAAATATTTCTAGGGAATAAAATGGAAAAACCATAGAAATTGTATTGAAATCTTATGTTTTATTCCATTCGTTTATTTATTAACAACGTTCATAACTACAAGGGAGGGGTTTTAGAGTGTTACACCTTCTTGTAACTACGTCACTAAATACTGACAAATCCCATAGCCAGATATGTCAGATCTCAATGTCGTATACGCCGCTGTCAACATCTGACTAGACAAGCTCAAATACTTTGATCACGAGTTATGACTCTACGTTACGTGTCCAGGTGTGATGATTACAGAAAGCGCTTAAGTTTTATCACAAAATTATCGGTAGATATTGTTACAAAATATTAAAAGTATTTTCTTGTTGGTTTTATTTAATTTTTTTGTGACGGGAGGGTGCAGTGTAATATTTTTTAAGTAGTAAGGAACGTACGTCATTATTCAAAAGACCTCTCAACTCTGAGCCATTTTTTTGGAAGGATGCTGGGACATAAAAGTGTGGCTTACTTTTTGGAAAATATTGCGATGTACAAATGCTAGGAAGCTTTAATTCATGGAGAAAGACAGTTTCGGCCCCTTATTGCGGTGAAAGAATAGCTCGGTAAAGTTTCGAGCATGATATTAAGTACTATAAGGTGTAATAAAGAACTTTAATTAGTTTTATAATTAGATTTTTGATTTTTCCTCCCATCTGTATTACTCTATGATTTGTAACTAGCGCCTATACAATACAGTGGAAGGTTAGAACGTCACATAAGCTGAGCAGATCTCTAACATGTGGAAACAATATGCTCATAAAAATAAATTTTTCATTGGTTTAAACTTAAATCATTTTAGTTCTCAATTTAACTCTTTGTAAAGAATTCCTATTTTCTCACTGCTGTCATATGTTTTCAACCAATTTCAAAAGCTTTCACTGTTTCAGAACCACTTCTCTCCGATGAAGGAACATGCGCGATAAAGTCGTAGAACCCTAAATTTTCCTTAAGCGAAATATCGTTCGGGTAAGGACTCGACACAAATATAGGTACGAATACGTTTTTCCTGCAGAGAAATTTACTTTCAAATACCAAAAACAATAAATCCTTTAATATGTTTCGGCACCAACAGTAAAACGTAGAAAAGTGAATCATTCACTGTTTGAACCTCTTTGAAGCTATGGAAAACGCAGAATAGATTAGATTGTATGCCTTAGAAAAAAAAAATTAAAACAGCTTTTAAAGAGATGTCATTTAAACAAATTTCTAGGATAAAAATAAACCTAAGAATTAAAACTAACGAAATTTAGAAACGAAAGTGTTCTTCTATCGAGAAAGAAGAAAAAAAACTATATTTCAGTACTTGCAAGAGACAGCGGAGAATTCCCTAGCAAGTAACATTTGTCTTGATTCCAATGGTTGAAAACGTGTTTTATTCGAAAGTAGGTTATTTACAGACACAAACACTATAGCAAAACTAAGAAACTCCACTCTCCACTGGGAAGTTTTTGAAAAGAGGTTGTGAACACCGATACAAAAAAAAATTATCAAAATTATTCTAAACTTTTTTTACAAACCTTTTAATCTGTAATGTTTTGGTTGGTGATTTTATTGTTATAGCTATATTTTGCTACACAAGGACTAAAAAACTGAAACCTGTAGCTTAATAAACAGCCCGTTTCGCATAGCGGTTAACATCGTAAGCTTTTACAGGGTGGACTCGGGTTCAAATTTCGGATAAGGCTTGGACGTTTCTGGGCTGCCCACTCACTGAGAGTAATTTTGCTTCCCCTACGGGGTGCTCCTATATTAAAGAGGCCAACATAGTCGTGGTGTAGACGGCAAATGCCCTCCAGACAAGTGCCTCCACACTAGAAATACAGTTTTATATGAGCTTCACAAACAACAAGGAATAGCAAAGCTAACTGCTGGAAATATGAATTAATCCATTCAACTTACGGGGTCTGAAGTTCCGAGAATCACCAGTTTCGTAGTCAGGGTGACCTACGTACCTCGCGTACACTAATGTTAACCTTTGAGTTTGACACCTCGGACCCCCAGACCATTAAGGTTCATCGTCCATGATACACCTGAAGACCAGTCACTACGTAGCAAGAGCCTGAATACGCAGTAGAGAGTTAATTTCCCAAGTTGGCATTTTCCATTGCTGTGGGGCTGGAGGATGCCGGACAAACAGTACAGATCTGTCATCCACTCAAGGCACCCCCAGCCCCCCGCGTACACTAATGTTAAAATGAAAATATTGTAACTTCTTTTCAGCTCATAATATAAATCTGAAATTGTTTCACATTGTGTATTATTTACTCCAAATTCATGTGGAAGTAAATAGTAATGCAATTTTTTCTTGATATAATATGTTAAGTGTGTTAACGGCAAACTGCCCGTATGAAGTAACCAATCATCGCTTGTTGGGGGAGTGACCAGTCCCCCCATGTTCTATATTTTTATTATATATATAGTAAATGCTTTATTTGAATTTTGAGGTTCTAGTAGGTTTTTCATTTTAAGTGATTTTCGTTGATAGTTTACTTTATGTAATTTATACTGCATTTCTAAATCATAATTTTATATTATGCAAGATTTTTTTTGTTTTTTATGTTCCATATTAAGTAATACATAACTCTGCTTTTAACAGTTAAAATAAACCTTAATATTTACTTATATGTTTGTTTGTCAGTATTAGATTATGTGTCATTTCATACCCGATATAATACTAACCGTGAAACTCGATGCTGCGCAGACCGCTGGTCACCAGTTGTAAACAAGGAAGAAAGCCGTCCGTCTAACGCCTGACCTTCCACTGCCTTGAAATTTTATTAACATTTTTGGATAAATATTTGCTTGCATTTGAAATATGATGTCTAATTCCAGTAACTTAAATGCATTTGTGCCCTTAAAATGTTAAAAACTTTAATCTGGAGGAAAATTAACTCTCTCTTGATTCCAAACTTATGGCAGTGAAATGCTCGCCGTTTAGAACATGACTTATTATAATTAAAGTTGCTTTTGAAACTGAAACTCAGTCTAATATTTTACAGTTTTTTACTATCGTAAAATACATTTTTACACTATTTGTTGTTTCTACCGTAGAGAAATTTCTGACAACGAGAAGGAAACTCAAATCCTTTTACATAAAATTGAAGGTTATTTTTTTTTATCTTCAACATGTTTACTTACATTTTAGCTTAAATGTCCTTTGTATAACAAGAGATTTAATAAAAAGGAAATTAAAATAACTGTCAATTGGTAGTAGAATCAAGATTCAATAAGTTTTTTTTTTCTTTAAAACTTATTGAAAGAGTCACCAACATTTACACTCTCTTTTTCCTTCTTTTTTACTCTTCTAGCTTTTGGATATCTAATAAGACATCTACAAGCGTAAAAGAGAAATTTAGAAAACTAAAAAGTCGTAAGTTTACTAGTAATTCATTCAAAGTTTTATATCTTATAAATTTTAGAGATTTTTAAATCATTAATTTTTATTATATTTCTGCATATAGAGCAGAGATCCCAGCGAGAAAAATGCAATGTACCCAGATTGCATATAAACAAACCCAGATACCCAGCTTTAAATATATATATATATATATATATATATATATATATATATATATATATATATATATATATATATATATATAATATATATATATATATATATATATATATATATAGGGTAACTCTAGGATAGATGGCCAGTCTAAATATTTCCAAAACTTGATCATAAATAGCAGTTTAAACTTCTTTCGTAGGAAGTGTTCAACGAGTTCATTCATTGCGAGGTACAGCTGTGTTTTTCTTTTACAAAAGGAAAGTGAAATTTTAATGTTTATTTAATTTAGTGGTTGAATATTTTTGTTGAATTAGGTATCTGAATGTTTGCAATACGTACGTTACATTTTTTATTTACTTTACGGTCTTTTAATGCATGTATATAATCCAATGTTTACATCTAAGCCTGAAAAAAGACGTACAATGGCGGACTGACGCTTTAAATTGGGTGGCCATCTGTCCTTCTATTTCAGGATAGATGGCCACATAAAATCGAGGAGAGATGACCACCTTTAATCAATATTTAAAAATTATACGGAGTGAGAATTTTAACTAAATATTCTTATATTTAAAATAATTATATAACTTTTAGGTTTATAATTATATTATATGCAACAGTTCCTAATGTAACCATGACAAAAACAGTTAGAAAACGTACCAAACAGGTAGCTATGCTTTTGACATCACCAGAAAATATTGACAAACGTCTAAAGCTTTTATCCCAGCAACAGATGATGTTGATAAATAAGCTTAAAACCAGTAAAAAGCCTAAAATAAGCGCGAGAAAGAAACAAAAACACGACGCTTCCAGTAGCGAAGAAGATGGAATAAATTTGAAATTATCAGATTCTACAGATTTCGAGAGAATAGAATTTGATGACGATCACTGTGTTGGTTGGGGAGAAGAATACAATACCTTAACCATAAAGGATGACTGGATAAAATGTATAAGGTGCCTGAAGTGGTTCCATGAAACGTATACAAACTATCAAGACTTTTGCCAAAAATGTGGAAAAATTTACGAAAAGTGAAGGGTTGAAATTATACTTCAAATGTTGTTTATTCGAATTTTATTCACTCATTTTCCGTGATATAATTGCATCTTTGAAAATTGCTATAAATTTTTCACGATTAACTATATGAAAAGTGTCGTTTTTTTGCTATTTTAACTTCACTTTTTCTTTCTTGTATTGGATGACCATCTCTCCTCGGCTTGAAGGAGAGATGGCCATCTGCCATTTTAATTTCAAACTAGGTTTCCCACTTTTTGTTCTCAATGTTTAATTATTTTTGCCCAAAATCTGATGAGTGTATTTATAAGAATTTTAAATATGCATAAATATTTCTTGTGTTTGCATTCTAAGAATTTTTATTTCAATCTTAAAAACTATGGCCATCTATCCTAGAGTTACCCTATATATATATATATATATATATATATATAAATAAATAAATAAATAAACATATATATATATATATATATATATATATATATATACGGATACATTTAGTTAAAATAATTAAGAAGAATTATACTAATGGAGTGAAGCACACAAATGGCCAGTGGGGGAGGGGGGGGTTGTCAGCCCTCTTCCCTGGTTGAACATGTTTTCTTGCCAAGGTGAACACTCCCAGTGGACCAGACCATCGCGAGACCGAAAACTCGATAAAAGAATTCATCTAAATCACTCGTACAAAAAGAGCTGAATGAAAGAGTAAATTTTTTGTGCCTAAATAAAACTAAAAAAATATTTAAAAATGCAAGACCAATTAACAATACATCAAGAACAACCGAGCCAATCTTCATGTACACAAATCCACCAAATCTGTTACGCCCATAAATCCGTATACAGTGACTCACGCAGTTAACTCTATGTTTTTAAGGAACTCATCCCTAGTAATATTTAAAAAATGTTTTAAACCGTAATCTTTCTCAAATCGTGGAATTTGCTTCATTAATTTATGATCGGGCAGTTTGATCGTTGCAGAGGGTCGTGAAAATACGTTATTTTTTGGTTCATTAGCATCACCTAGGGCAACACGATTAAAAAATGAAGATATTAAACGAGGGTAGCAGTCTAACGATCCCCGACGTACCCTTATAGTCGACGACCGAACTACGTCATTAGCTAAGCTATTAGACGCATAGCCAGGATCTATATTATTAGAGGACCTTACACAATACATTTTGTAAGATTACTTTAAGTTAAATTAATGTTATTTTATTTAATTGTCAAATTCTATCCATTTCCTCATTCACCTCCATATTGAATTGAATTTCGGAAGGTTTTTCCTTTTGAATGAGTATCTCTTATCGTGTATAACATGTTGTTTATAGTACATCTTTTGTCAGTTCTGCTTTATATTTCCAAGTGTGACAATTTTGATGATATCTGCTTATTGCCTGTTTTGTTACCATACGATCGCTTAAGGGTTTCAGTTTTAAGATAATTTGTGTCGTTTGTTGTGATTCTATTAACTTGTAAGAAAACTCTTTTTACGCACTCAGAAAAAAGGGGTAAAATAGTTAAATGGGTCATGAAGTTTTATAAGATTTCATATTTGGGTTTATCGAATCCATCTTTGGAATTAAGTAAAAATACCAAAATTCTGGGTTGGTTTTTCTAAGAGGAGATATCAGGATTCAATCGAAATGATCTCCACTAGTATCATTTTAGATTCAAACATATGCTAATGTCATTTTAATCTATATATTTTTATCAAACTGTTTTATTATAATTAAATTATGCTTATAATAAGAAATAAATATATATTTTTGTCTGTATTTTTATCTAATAGTGGAAAACCATAGATTTTAAGATATTTTCAAAAAATAAACACAAAAAACTATATTATTATTGAAATCTCAGATCTGGGTTTAAAAAACTAGGTCTGGGAGTCCTGGTATAGAATATTTTTATCTTCATTGCTATATAATAGAAGCACTTGTAATTTTTTTTTCAAGTACAATCGATAAAGTAATCTAAAGATCTTAAGAACAACATCTATTGAGAAAGTGTAATTTATACTTTTCTTTATTGAGATAAGAAAAACCTTTCTTCTTTTACCCTTTTTTTCAGACGAACTCAAGTACTTCGTATGTGAATCGTTAGATATCCCAGAGGAAATACAAGGTTGGGTCTAGTAATGATTACTTACCAAAGGACACAGATAAGAAACTGGATAAAACGTGCATAAAATAATCGTAAATATTTCAGATCGCTCTTACAAGGAGATAATAGTGACACCCACTTTCTCAAAATATCAAATGGTAAGAGTATGAACGTTATCTATCAAAAGTTTATTTTCCCTTTTACTGTATGTCTTATAAAGGTCCATTTATTTTGGCTTAATTCTTAAGACGTTTTAGATGAAAGCTTTTTAAAGAAAAGGTTTTCCAACCTGAAAAAAATTTTGAAACTCATTCTTAAAAGGTTATCCCTGTCTACATGTAATGCAATGTTAATATTAACACATATCGATAGGTTTTTTCATATATTAAAAGCAAATTCCTTTTCGCTGAAATTACTGAAGGGAAAAATAAGAATCGCCTTAGATAGATTATGCTCTCCACATTTCAAACACCTTTTAATATTTTAATAGGATCAAAATATCTTTAATCTCTATTTCATTAAATAAATTAAAGGAAAGATTTATGTGCTTATTATATCTTTCTCTGCGCTTGAACTCCATTCGGGAGGCACGATTTTTTTTCACTTAAGAAGGAATGGAATTAGTGACGAATGTGTTTTACTTCTTAGGGCTTATAATGAATTGTTTTTCTATTTCTTGGAGTATAGAAAAATTTAATTTAATATTTTGACTGATTGCATTAAATGAACAACTGAAAGCCATTTGTTCTGATTCTTAAGAATAAGAGTATTATTAAACATCTTCCATATATAATATTCGAGTAAAAACAGTATCTATGTTTTACTTAAACGTTCTCAGTTATATTCATCTTTTGTTTTTATAGGAACTCTGTCAGCTTTGGCGTAAGAATAAACTAAATCTCCAAAACTCAAACCACACACCTATAAGTTCAATTTAAACAAAACCTTCCAATTTCTTTTATTTTTTTCATTTAAATTTATTACAATCCTGGTCTTTTCCTAAATCCGTAATTGCAAAGTATTTGATACTAATCTTTCAAAGGCTGAAAAAAAGTATAAAGCAAAAGTACTTTGAAAATTTCTCTGTAGAGAATTTTAAAAATACTCAAGAGTAATTTCAAAAGTGTTACACAACGTTCTTCAAGGGAACATTTTTCATACAGCCATCTACAAACAAAAGCTATTCGGAATACGGAAGATTAGTAAGTCAATCAGTGAAAGCCTTTTATATATTTTGTACCAAACCGAAGATCGAAATTGCAACAGTAATTATAAGCTAAAATTAATTTAAAATTTCATTAAACGAAACTTCTATATCTGCAATTGAAGTTCAGTATCCCTGAAGAAACAGCAAGGTTACAGGGAACTAAACTGGCAAGTCAAGGGAAAGAATTTTGCAATTTTTTTTCATGTAATGGTGAAAGGTATTTACCTTAGAAAGCAAGTATCGATCGCTAATGTTATTAACAAGGACAAAAGATAGTTCTCGTCATGTCTTTACTGACATAAAAAATGAAGTATCTCAGAACTTTCTCCTTAAAGCAAAGAATATAAATATCGTACAGAAAAGGAGGAAAAGGATTACCCTTTGAATGATGTTCTATTTTCGGGAAATAATTACCGTTGGAAACAGAAGAAGTTTGCGCAACAGAAAGGCCTACTGTCCCAGAATATCCCCAATTTCAATAGCCTGGGAGTAGAGCTTACGCAATCTCAATCCCCATGAATTCATCGTATCTCATATGAGATCATTAGTTAAAAGGTATTTGACATCGGAGGATAATATTTCACAATTTGAACGGAAGAAAGTTTTCACTTTCTAAACAATATCAAAAGAATTGTGATCAATATAAATTTTAGCAGTAGTTGATGAGAGATTATATGTAAAAATGGGTGAAGCAAGAAGGACCTATAACGAAAACAATAGAAGTGGAAAGAGAAGGTTTTCAACAGTTTTGAATAAAATGAAAACGAGTAGTTTTAGTTAGAACATGATATGACAATCATTTAGAGCCCTTATTCAATATTACATAGCCTTTGACGGAAAGTCTAATGTTAGGAGAGTATAAAGATTAGTAGTAAGTATAAAGAGTATAAAGATGAGTATAAAGTTAGGAGAGTATAAGCATTAGACTTTAGTTTTATATTGCGTCCATCTTATGATACAGGCATAAGCTGATCGAAATTATTAGACTTTTTTTGGTGTTTACCTGCTTTCATTCGCATTCCTAATTATTAAGTTCGGGCTAAAATAAACTTGGGTAAAATTTCTATTCTTCCAGAGAAATTTTTTTGGGAAGGATCACCCTCTGTCTTTACTGTTTTTAGTCGCAAGAAACTATTTTGTTTTCTATTCTGAGTACAGGGGAAAAAAAGCATTCGCTTTCTTAATTACCCCAATGAAATGATTATCATCAACCGAAAAATTCTGCTTGTTAGCCAGATATGTACCTGTTCCGTTCTAATTATGTTAGATAGGATTTTTCCTTCTCATTTTAAACTAATTACTTCAAATATCTTTTCCCCTAGAAAATTATCCTTCCATTGTTGAAAAGTTTCATTTACAGTGTGACAATCGTCACGAGTTTCTTTGAAAATCATCTTCAATTATTATATGATTGCTTCCCAGCTTTTTCTAGTAATTTTCAGCGTAATAAACTACTTGCACGCAGAGCTTTTAAAGTTGTCATACTTTTTTTTAGTTTGTTTTTTAAAGTAACATTACTACAGTTTGGGACATGCTGTTAATTTAATTCCACTTGTCACTTTTTTACTTAGTCTTTTCCCTTAAAAAATGAATTTTCTGGCCTAAATTTAAAGGTGTTTTTATCGTCAGATACCGTGAAAAGAAAATCATTTATGGTATTAAATTTCTGTTTTCCTGCAATCTGTATTCTTCATTTCACTAAAAAGGCTCAGAAAGGTAGGAAATTTAAAAAAAATGGTTTACCTTCGATGAATCCACGGAATAGAGAAATTTTAAAACCCATAAAGGGGTCAGGCCTCTATAGGATTACCTACATATGGGTTACCTTACACAAGAATTGATACTAAATGAAATTTCATAAAATTTCCATTTAAGTCTGCTCTTATTATTTTAAATTTTTAATAACAATCAAAGGGAGAAAATTGTCGTAATTAGTAGAATGTAATCCCTTTGTAAATTTAAGCAAAGAACTGCGGATTTCTAAACTTATGTCATATTCTCTGTATAAATACATAACCTAAAATTGTCACTTTCTTTTCTATGAAATCTTATATCCATGCATTTAAGATTTAAAGAAATGGCATTTAAATGTAAGATCATTGAAATATCTCCTTTATCATGCTTAAAAAGAAGACATTTAAAATTTTAGGACATCCCTTGTTTGGGTTAGGGTACTTGTAAACAACTGGAATAAGGGTGTATTAAGTTACTTAAACGAAAAAAAATTTAACAGGGAAAACTGTCACAAGTGACTTTTTTATTTTCCTTGTTAGAAAAAATATTTACTATATATACAGACTACGCTTTATTTCAGTCGTTTTACCAAAAGTATTTTTAAAAATTTACTATTTCACATCAATTTTGTTTTGCTTTGACTGGGATGATTAACTTCTATAACATTTTCTTGTCGAATAAATCTTCTAAACTTTTGACTCTTGCTTTTGAATATTTTTTTGTTTGGGAATAAGCCATTCTGTTCTCTCCCTCAAAGAAAGAAAGCTTTTACCATTTTTCATCTTTCCTTTTCATGTCGTTTCACTTCATATATATGTCCCGAATTTTATTTTTTCTTCATTTCTTCACACTTACGTCCTGCATTTAATGGCAGATTTATGCATATAAGTTCTTTCGAGAGAATTAATTTTTGCATTTTTCTCATGGGTAATATATTAAAGTATTGTTTCGATTAACTTGTCCCTAACCCGAATTTATAGGAAGCTAATTTTACTACATAATTCAGAATATCATTTAAGAAAAATCGTTAAGTTTTATCATTGATTGACAGCAAATAAATGTTCTTATATTTGTTTTGTCTATTTTTTCGTTTAACTTGTTTTTAACATTAATCACCTCTTATGTTAACAGTGTCAAAATAATTAAATAACGTTGTCATTTATAATCATATTTATCTCAATGAAGTTTATGCAGGAGTGTCTGCGTGTGTTTCTGAACAATTCTGAATGAATCATGTATGCATATGCATTCTCCTGATCGGGGATGGCAGTTCGATATGGGTGATTAATTTAAAAAAACCTTTTACCAAACTTCCTAAACCGAACGTTTCATGCCGAAGAAAATATATGTTTTAGAAAAATTCCACGTTGCCTTTACTCATTTCTTCCAAATTTAAGAATTTGTTTTTGCACACATATAAGACTTATTTTCCTATTCGACCGGTTTGTTAAGACTCATTCTAAACAAAGTTATCAATGTTCCTAAGTTAAATATTGTCGCCGAAATTAGATTATTTGACACATTAGTAGTTTTTGCAGTATTGTGCATCCAATTTTTGCAAACTTGTCTTTCCTAACCTTCCATTTGCATTTTTCTTTGAAAAGTTACCTACTTATCTAAAATTTGGTCGCAGCAACCCTAGCGTGAAACCATATCGGCTCTATTTTTTAGCCTTAAATGACATTAAGTCTTTCTAAAAGTAAACTTGCGTTGATGTTTTGCTTTTTATTGCTGAATAAATTGTTACCTACATTTCAATTCCTAATGTTTTTAATTTTAATTATCTGTGTAATAAGTTAAACTTATCCCTTAAAGAGGTGTAGGTTACATCTCTTGTTTTGTCCTAATATAACCTGGTAACATGTGATTGTAAGATCTACCTTTTCAGCTATTGATTGAGAAAAAACAATTCGAAATTTATTTCCATAAAATTTCTCTCTCTGATCATCTAGCCAGCAAATAACCTAGCCGTTTCACTCGTAGAAAATACACATCGTCCAAATGCTTCCTGTAATGCGTCGCCATTTTGGACCAGTGATAACGCTTTCACAATGTTTAAAAGACCATATCATCTATCACTTTTTCCAATTGTCAGTAGTGTCACTTTTTCCATCTCCATAGAGAATGAGGCATTTTCCTCCTCATAAATAAATTATACATCATGTTTTTCTAGAATGTTTCCTTACTTTAGGAGAGTGTAAGTTTGTTTCTAATATGTGCTTAGCGTAAAAAGACAGTGCATGTGTGTTAATTTAATTCTGACAGTGGCAGTTTTAAGCTCTCTGATTAGTTTTGATAAATATGAACAAAGGAACACTAAAAATCTAAGCGGGTTTGTGATATCGTCTTCATATAACTGGTAATATTACCCACAGATGGTAAAATATAGAAAGTTCTTCATATCTTAAGATATGGCAGAATGTGAATACGATATGAATCTAACTTCAAAGATGATTAGTATGAGTACTTAGAATTTAGTGCAGATTTTCGCAGCTTCTGTAATTATTTGCTTCATGGAATTTGCTCAGCTGGAATGGATTGCGACAGTTTGCTAATGAACGGAGTAGCCTATACTAACATCTTACTGAGACATCTACGCTTTAACAATTACAATACCTCCCAAAAGTAGAATCTCATTCAGAGCAGAACAATTATTTTACACCACAGCTCTTCTTTTGCTACAAAATAATTACATCCGTCAACCTTCATAGCAACCAACTCTTAAGAGTGCGTACCGAACTCGAGTCTCTAAACTTAGAGGCTCGTTTACCGTTTGTTGCAATTAAACGAAAAATTAAAACTTTTATGACAACTAAGTATAAAGAAAAAATTTTTATAAGAAATAGAGAATACAAAGTGGAAGGACTCAATTTTGAAGATCCCTAATTTTTCCACAGCTGACGCAGTTGCAGCGTTCAGACCAGAAACCGGACATGACTATCTCACCAAACATCTCTCCAGAATCGGGATCCTAAATAACCCATTCTGTATGTTATGTTCTCGTGATGTTTTAATGAACAGTGAACATTTTAGGGGCTGTTCCGCATTTAAATGAGAGATTTTGTATTCAAGATATTGGCAAGCTAGAGATCTAATGCAGTCCACATCTGTTATGTAATTTTCTTTTGTTCTTAAGAGTTGATTAACTTGTTTCCAACCTCATGTATATATGCTTACATGGAGGTCAATAATGTAATATTTCAAGTACCTTTGCAATAAAAAACCTAAGAGGCTCGTATTCTACCAACCAAACTACGCATTTGGATATTTTGAGAGAGTTCTATTTACTATGAGTAACTCTTCCAATCATAACTTTATGCTTCTATAGACACCATTATATCAGTTTTTTATCTAAGATAAATAGTGGAGTACGCTCACATTACAACCCACCATCAGATATGCGCTGACAGCAATATTCTATTTTGGATGCCTTTCCTAAGAATATACTATAGAATTGTAATCGGAAACTTACTGAATCATTTCTTAGAAGGATCCACAAAAAGACTCAGGTATAAACCGCGTAAAACTGGTCATAAGGGGGAAGAATATCTGTCAGCAGTGTGTACTTTTATATTTTCTTGAATATGTTATTTTTCTGATTTCTAAAATTTAAATTTATGCATATATATATATATATATATATATATATATATATATATATATATATATATATATATATATATATATATAGACAGACAGCTGAAGAAGTGTATACAAGATAAAATAATACTATAATTATGATGTATTTCATCTACAAGTATACTAAACGAAAACTTTATCAGGTTAAAGAACATAATATGGAAAAAAAGATCTATGATAAAATTGTAATTAGAAGTATTTCTACCATTATGATAAAAAATTGATTATCATTATCGGACAAATAAAAAAAGCTATTTTTCAGAATTGTAAACACAATTGTAGCGGATATCTTTTACAGTATAAGTGCTGCAATTGTTCGTGGTGTGTAGCAAAAGGTAATATAGATCATTTGTCTTTCTTCGGATTAAAATTGGATATTTGAAACAATGTACTAAGCTGTAAAGAAATATTGATAGTTAAAGTCGCTTATTCTATTAATAGGATGTTCCTAAATTTGTATATCAGCACACTTACAATAAAAACTTTTAAACTCAAGTGAAGATCTACATCAATCAGAATTATTAATATCAAGTATTTACTAGCATTTAAGAGTGAAAATATGATTTTCAATAACAATGACGCGTATCATTTTAAACAATACAAATATGTACGTAACAATTTTTTTCCCATGTTCTATTAGAAATATTTCTCCTTTTCAATAAATATGGTAAGGTGCTATAACATTTAATTCAGTACTAGCATAAATAACCATTTTACGAGCAACATTAGAAATATTTAACAAAATACATAAATTAATACTGTTTTAATAATAATTTGTGCCATTTGATGATACACAGTACAAATATATTTGTGTATTTAAAAAACACTCGATATGCAATTCAAGAAAAATTTAAATACTATAAAACTGCTCGAGTTGTTCAGTACAAATTTTGTGATAAACATTTTGCTCAAAATATTAGAAACATTAAGTTTTCAACAAATCTTAAATATTTTTTTCAAATATTGCCGTCAAAATTATGGTCATCGCATAATCATTGTTAGACCGCAAGGTCGTTGAACCGCACTAGGGTTGCCAAGCATTGGCTTGGAGCTCGCCGTGTAGGCGTCATCTTGGTTAGTCAGCGTCTGTCTGCCGAATTAGATAGTTGGTCGGGACCTGAGCTCTTGCGAGACTCTGTTGCTCCCATATTCTAAATTTTCTACTATATTCTAATAGTTTTTTTAATAAAA
Source organism: Dolomedes plantarius (assembly GCA_907164885.2). NCBI lineage: Eukaryota > Metazoa > Arthropoda > Arachnida > Araneae > Dolomedidae > Dolomedes > Dolomedes plantarius. Next base: position 51,002,831 of record OU015491.1, on the reverse strand, counting down.
CCCTTACTGTTATTGTTAAATTCTACAATGTTCATTTCTATATACAGTCCGCTTACACATCGATTATAAAAAGTTTCTCATAGACAGTTTCCTACTAGTTTGCACGACCACACATATACATTAGTGGTCCAGTCTGAGCCGCAGGGCTTATCAGCGATCTACGGATTTACATAGTTTTGCTCAACGTCTCAAAAATAGCTACGGAAATTATAGTGTTAAACCGCACCCGAGGAGGCCTCAAAGGACCAATAACAAAACTCGCTACTTTTCTCAAAAATGAGGCAACAACATCGAACTTAATCACCATTGACTCAAAATGGGACACTTTGAAGAAAATAGAAAATAAACTCGAAAATTTGAAGTTGGATTATTACAAGGTTTTGAAAGACAGTGCGATCAACGGGTACGAAGAAGCGTTTTCGGAGCTCGAGGATGAAATAGAAGAAATTAAGGTAGGCTTCTTGCATATTTCAAAAAGATGTAGTTCAAGTATTGCTAATGCATGTACCGATAGTAAGCAAATGAATGTTAGATTCCCGAAATTCCATTACCTGAGTTTTCTGGAAATTATGAACAGTGGTCTCTGTTTAAATCCCAATTTGAATCTCTAATTGTTTCGAACAGTAATTTAAGTGACTTACAGAAACTGCATTATTTACAAGCGTTGTTAAAGGGTGAAGCAAAACAATTATAAACTGTAGACGATAATTTGAGTCATTGTTTCGGGCATTTAAGGATAGTTATAATAACAAGAGGTTGATACACATATTACTGCAATTTTAGCTTTAAATAAGATAAATTACGAATCCGCTAAGGAGCTCATAATGCTTATAGGTAATCTGCTAAAACACATAAGAGCATTAAAACTGATGAAATTAGAAACTAATCAACTTTCGGTTTTGATGCTCATTAATGTCATTCGACAGAAGTTACATCTTGAAACTCGTAAGCAGTACGAAATGACCTTAAAATCTACAGATTTACCGGACTGGGACGAATTCATTAGTTTTTTTGCAAAATAGAAGTCAGATCTTAGAAAATATTCAGCGAAACAATAATTCGCTGCAATTTAAAGAGAAACCTAATCATATGTATAAACATGATCAAAATGTTGTCAAATCTAGAAATTTATTCGTTAAGTCATCTTCCAATAGTCCTGCATCGTGTATTTTGTGTAAAAACCATCATTTATTGCACAAATGTGAATTTTTTAAAAATTATCCCCTGAAGAAAGATACGACATGGTGCGCAAAAATAAATTGTGTCTGAACTGTTTAGGTCACCATAAAGTAGCAGTATGTCAATCGAAATTCTCTTGTTTCTATTGCCAATCGCGACATCATTCGTTGCCCCATAAAACCAGCGTCACTACATCGTCGCCAGATTGCAACCCTACAAGCATGACTCATAGTTCGAGCGCCGCGAATTCGGGAGTAGGGGGAGGTGTAACGTCTGAGATAACATCTTGCTTTGCTACTGGCCGAAAGAAAATAATTCTTGCAACTGCGGTTGTTTACATTTTAGACAGAAGTGGTACTTTTCGAAGGGGGAGAGCAGTTTTGGATTCTGGAAGTATGTGTTCCTGCATGACTTCTGACTTCGCAAATTTACTGGGTTTGCGGAAAGATAGAATAAACATTCCAAATTCTGGTTTGTCAGGATGCCCGATTACAGTGAAAACTAACACGATTATTTCAAATGAAGATAAATCATTTTCTGCACCTATTGACTTTTTAATCCTTCCCAAGATTACAGATATGATGCCAGTGCAAAGATTAGACTTAACAGAAATAAAATTTCCATCCAATATCACTTTAGCGGATCCAAGATTTTTTGAACCTGGAAATGTTGACTTACTAAATGGGACAGAAAGATTTTTTGATCTTCTAAAGACTGGTAAAATTCACACCGCCCAGTCCTTAGTTTTGCAAGAAACCGTATTTGGTTACGTCCTTAGTGGAGATCTTCAAGGAGCATAAGAAACTCAGTTTTGTGGCCTTCTATCTGAGGTAGATAACTTGGAAAGTATAATGAAGCAATTTTGAGAAATAGAAAAGGTACCAGACATACCTAGTCTAAAAAATAAAGAAGAGATATACTGTGAAGAACATTTCGTGAAAACGTATTGCAGGGATGGGAATGGGAAGAATATAGTTAAACTTCCGGTGAAAGAAAATACAGAACTGGGAGATTCTGTGAAATCAGCGACGCAAAGATTAAATAGTTTGTAGAATAGGTTAGATAAAAATCCAGAAATGTGCAATCTCTACTGTAACTTTATGAAGGAATATGAAAGGTTGGGGCACATGAAAGAGGTAAAGGAGACCGATAAAGAAGATCCAAGATATGTTATGCCTCACCATGGTGTTTATAGACCTGATAGCAGCACCACTAAATTATGTGTTGTGTTCGATGCATCTGCCCCATCTACTACTGGATTGTCTCTAAATAATTGTTTGCTAAATGGAGGCATTGTGCAAGAAGACATTTTCTCCATCCTCTTACGATTTCGAAAATACAAATTTGCCTTTACGGCAGATATAAAGAAAATTTAAAGATAAATTTGGGCCAACCCTGAACAGTGTAACCTCCAACGTATTCTTTGGAAAAAAGAGTTCTGCTGATCAAGCTAAATTGTTTGAATTGCTCACAGTTACCTACGGAACAAAATGTGTTCCCTATTTGGCTACAAGAGTTTTGAAACAACTGGCTATCGAAGAACAAGCTAATTATCCATTAGAGTCTGCTGCAGCTTTAGCAGATTTCTATGTCGATGACATCTTGTCAGGAGCCGAAGATGTTACCACTGCTATTGAATTGCAGCAGCAGTTAATTTCGATGCTGAAATCCGGAGGTATGGACTTGCACAAATAGTGCTCAAATGAAAAACATCTACTGGAAAAGGTCCCTTTTGTGATCAAGAATATCATTTCGAAGAGTCCGAAAAGGATACAGTTAAAACACTCGGTTTGAGGTGGAATTCTAAGAAAGACAACTTTAATTTTATTGTTTCGTGTGCTGCCAGAGTACCTACTAAGCGCTCCGTCTTAGCAGAAATTGCAAGTTTGTTCGATCCATTGGGTCTATTAGGACCAGTAATTCTGCAACCAAAAATATTTTTACAACATTTGTGGCTCTTAAAAATTGAATGGGATCAAGAACTTTCATTTAATGAGAAAAAGAAATGGGAAATTTATCGAAGGGCATTACCAAGCCTCCAAAAAGTTCAAGTTAGCCGCTATGTCTTGACCGATTCTGTTAACCCTTTCACCGGCTCAATTCGAAACTCTAATTCACCTATCCTGGCTTCTGAAACTTGTATAGTTCTACCCTTCAAGCGGCCCGATTCCCTGGAAAAAAGTTTGTTTTCACTGCAAAGTACTTCTTTCCCCCCTTTTGCTTGTCACCGCAACCCTCCACAGTAATAACATTTTCCACCCCGCTAGTGTCCCCAAATTTGTTCCCCCAGCGAGAAAGCGGAATTTTTCTAGGAAACAGTACGGGTGTGTGTGTGGCTTATTCCACCCGCTCTAGCCCTAGGCTAGACCAGAGGAAAAACAGCTTCTGAGGGTCATGTAGAGATTTCCGTTCCTGGGAAAGACTCCTCGGTGACTTCGTATCGGCCCGATGATAACGTTAAAATGCTATGAAAATTTGGCAAAAATATTATATTCAATTTCTTCCAAACTTCAGATATTTTCAAAACAAAGCATTCGAAAATATAAATTAAACATTAAATATTTCAGATTTTAAACCATCTTTTATAATTTTAAGTTAATAAAAAATTCTAGAGAATTCCATTAAATATTTCATCTCACTAGCATAATATTTTTCACACGTTTTCCCATAACATTTCCATGATATTCGAATGCCTGATAATAATCATCTCCTACTTCAAGATATTTATATTTTGTGCACAACGCCATACAAACTTAATTCTTAACCCATTCTAAACAAAAAGAAAATCAATCATATTGAGGTGGTATACTAATTTTATTACCTCATTGATTTCAGGAACCAAAAATTTAAACTTCAATAATTACCATTTTGTTACACAGAAGATACATTTTAACAGTCGTAAAAATATTTACACATTCTGAAACACTGCAAGTGGTTAAAAAATATTATAAGTGTAAATTTTATATAATTAAAACATAATAATACACAAATTATTTAAATGTGTCATGTTACAATCACATTGTTTTATCCTATGAATTTTATATTTCATTGTTAAACGAATTACACTCACACAAAACGATAAAAGAATATTGCAGTTCACACACAGAATTACTTATTTTTTCGTATATGTAATGAAATTTTGGAAAAAAGAATTATTTTAACAACCCAAAATTAGATAATATTAAATTTTAGAATTATAATTAGAACATAATATTCCATTTTTGGCATGATCTCAAGGTTAGTACAAAAAGTGACACACAGTACCCAAAATGACTGCTCAAAGGTTATGCTTGAATATATATATGGTTTATTTACACTACTATACATTTTATATACAATAACACTTTAAAAAAAAAGAATTCATTAAACTTTCTTCAAATTATTTAATCCTATTCTAAATTTCCTTCAAGTTAATCATTCAATGCAATTTTTCTAGATATTCACCAATGTTAACCTAAACTGTCACAATCAATTTCAACAATAAATATTTGCTAATAGATACACACATCATTGATAATCAATTCCAGCAGTAATAAAATTCCTCATCATAACTTTGTTACTACCAATTACATTCATCAATAATCTTTACTAATAGTTATACACCTCAATAATAATAGGTTTTGCCAGTAATTAAATTCCTCAACGTAACTTTGTTACTACCAATTAAAATCATCAGTAACATTTATTAATAGTTACACACATCATATTCAAAATCATCAATCATCATTTCAAAACATAACTTTGTAATTAATATTTAAATTATTTTCAATCTTTCACTCAAAATCTTAAAATTTTAGGAATGCCAAAATTAGAGTTCCAAATGACTTCCCTAAATGACTTCATTAATATAAAATACTCTGAAGCAAATGCGCTTACCTTGGCTGACATCGATGACACCACATGTATACAAATGAGTTTCAGTCCTCGGACTCATTAACACACACAGGTATGAGGATAATAATCCGTTGCGTCATAATTGGCCGTCCACGTAGAATATCAGTAAACACAGTCTGGAAGTCACCACTCAGTTCTTGGTCCTTGTGCAAGGGTGCAGAGTCTCACGGCTGGCATGGAGTTGATCGTTGTGGTCAAGGAAACAGGCTCAAACTCTTAGCGTCAGTTCCAGATCATTGGGCAAGGGTGCAGAATCTCTCAGCTGGCATGGGGTTGATCCTTGTGGCTGAGGGAATAGGCTCAAATCCGTGTAATCTGGTAATCAACTATTTTATCATGCAAGGGTCAACAGCAACATGGTTTCACCCTTGCTTTTAGTTTCGACTCATTTATTCTATATGTTTTCACGACAGTATATTTTCTTTCATATTACAAATGAATAATTATATCGCTAAAAATTTGTTAGTTCTTTCTGATGTTACAATTATAGATGCAATGATCTTGTTATAACCTTAATACATAATACCATATTTTCAAGTGCTACAATTTTTTACAACAGAAGATCGATAATAGATCGCTATATCATACACAATTGCTTATTTCTTATTATGTGAAAATGTGATGTAAACAAAGACGTATAGTTATTTTGAATATAGAAATATATGTTAAACATTCTATTCTTTTGTATGGTATTTTTCAAAACAGGAAGCGGGGCACCTAGCTTCATCACAAATTTTCCATGAATGGATAGAGATATTTTCTTATTCAGAAGAAATGTTTTCTTCCGTTATTCTCTCTATTAATTTCAAACGGAAGTTCAGATTATTAAGATTCCCTCCATTTTTTTTTGTAAAGAAGGAATGAATTCCAAACGGAAATATCTAAAAGGTGCCTGACAATTTTTTTATAATATTTTTTCTGTTATCATCGTTTTTCTTATATCCCATAATTTTCTGTTATCGTTTTTCCTATTTTGCCATAATTTTAAATAGATGCATCCATTCTGTCCACACCACCCATTGTATGGTTGCAATCCAGAACTGGTACGGGTTTTTTATAAGTTTTCCCATGTTTTGTTATATTTTGCATTTCTGTGGAATGGATCGTGCTTAAAATGGCAACAGATCTTTTATCATGCCACTTCATTATCAAAGTTTTCCCCCGTTGATAAGCAATCAGCTCACCCTTTTTCATTTTCTTATTTTTGATTGATTTGCAGTGCAATAGTGAATTAATAACAATTTTGGAACAACATCCAAAATTAATTTTTATAATTTTTATATTGCAGCCGAAAAATTTTGTTGATGAATGAATATTCATGCTCAATTTATGACTTGCCAATTTTCATGGTTTTCATGCAGAAAACCAAATTTTTTGAAATATCAGAATTAAAAATTTAGTATTTTCTCGCAACACACATATTGGATTTGAGTTCAATTGAATGCACTATTTAGACGCTATTGCACATACGTACATACACAAGTTTATAGTTAAATACACAATTTTACAAATCAGTTTTGTTTTAATCATATTCTTTTTGTGTCTATGAAAATACATCTTTTTTTTAACTGCAATTTTAAGATTGTATCGGTCATATCAATGTCCTAGTTAAATGCTGTAATAAAGAAATTCCGATAATTTGGTTGTTTAGAGAGCTTAGGTCAATTTTTGGTACTCGAAGACTAATTTGACCGGGACTTACTGCTTAATGTCGATACAGATGAATATAAACATTCATATAGAAAAGGGACTCGAACCTGCGAACTCCAGCACCGTAAGGTTCACCCGGAAAATTATGCTTTCATTAATTTGCTTCCGACCACTATCAAAAATCAATGAAATTTTAAGGAAACAGCTACGGGGTCCGAAAATCCTCTCGCTGGGAAGTCGGCTACGCAAGAGAGGGGTACGAAATCAGGAGAAAATTCCTATCTCATGAGGATGATCAAAATTGTGGAGATAACCTCGAATGTGACGCTCTAAACGCCTTACACCTGATAATTTGGGTAGGTAGTTCATCGTGAGTTAAAAAAAAAGAAAAGAAACACCTAAGAATTTCTCACCAATCACTCCAACCCATTAATTTACAGATTAAAACAAGATGTCAGAAGACCGAGATGAAGAACTAAACAATATTTTGTTACACGAGGGTTAATTAGATAGACTGGAACCTAATTTTAAAGCCGATTACGAAAGGCGGGAATCATCCATGCCAGAAGTAGGATTCGGGACCGAAAGACAGAGCCCTACCATTCAGCCATTTCCCAGTATGAAGCACTGTACAACATCAAATAACTTTTCAAACTTGTATGGAAAGTAATAAAATAATAATTGAAAAGTTTGAAATGTAGCCAAATTGATAAAATAAAATAATATATGTTTAGACATTATTTTAGTTATAAAAATTATTAAAAGACGATTAATTAAATTTAAATATACATAATTTAAATATACAGTACATGAATTAAATCCTGATTTAAATTAGGATTTAAATCACTTGATTTTTTAAAAAAATCATTGATTTAAATCAAAATTACTTATGTATATAATTTTACATTATGTTTCATTCAAATGTAATTTTATTAGCTATAATGGCTTTATCTAGATTGTAAAGTAAAAGATAAAGTAGGAGGGAACTTCTATCATTGCAATATCATATTTTATCTATCACTGTGATTAGTAAGAGTTTTGTTGACATAGGATAAAAAAAATCATGGTTTCATGTATTTAATATATAATTTATCATATGTAAATACTAATAGTGCAATGAAAACTTTATCATTAATCGTAATAATAATTTAATCATAATTTAAATTATTGCCTTTGAAATTTTTAACTTGTTAATGTTTAAAAAAATTAAAATTCGCGAATCTCCCAGATTATGATCCTAGGGAAATTCATAAGCGCCCTGTTCTTGTGGCCTTACAACAGCCAGCTAGATATTCCACACCCTCCATTCTTGACCTTCCTTCTTGGAAACTGATGCAATTACCGAACATCTGACTTTTCGGGAAAGTCGATCTGCACCCCCCCCTCCAACGTACCAACGTCGCTCTATTCAGACCCCCATCCCGTGAATGCGTCAGAATCGGAGATGTACATGTAGGGTCTTCATTCCCCAATTTCGGACAATTTGAGGTTGTAAATCAAGCACCTTTTATCGTTCCGAAAACGGGGGAAAAACTCCGTGCAGTGCTGGAAGAATAACCTGCGCCTGTTCAGGGGTACGTCACTGCCCGAATGAGACGGCTAAGGTCGGACGTAATATTTCGTCACTGCCCGGATGAGACAGTCAGGGCTCGACGTAATATTTCGTCACTGCCGTTGAAAGGGTTAAAGAAATAGAGCTTCATGGGTTCTCTGATGCATCGAAAGATGCATATGGACCGGCAATATACGTTCGTTGCATAACTGACGCAAATGATGTAAATGTTAACCTTCTTTGCAGCAAATCTAGAGTTGTACCAATTAAGGAATTAACTATTCCACGGCTGGAACTCTGCGCAGCTGAGTTGTTTTCCAAGCTAGTTTCAAAAGTATTAGCATCTGTAAAATTGAATATGAGCAAAGTTTACCTGTATACATATTCAACTATAGTACTGGCTTGGATTAAATCCTCTCCAAATTTACTGAAGGTATTCGTCTCTAACAGAGTTTCTCGAATTCAAGAGTTGACCAAGCAGTTTCATTGGCAACATGTGAAGACGGCTGAGAATCCCACAGACTCGGTCTCCCGTGGAGTGATTCGTTCATAATCTTATATGTCCTCAAAAAAGACAAACGGGCCCCTTAATTCCAGCTGAGGTAAGCAGTGCAGAAAATGTACTTCTTCGTCGGGTACAAGAAGAGTTTAATGCAGAATTTGTCGATTTAGAAAAGAGTGGTCAAGTAGCAGGTAATAGTAAATTAAAATCCTTAAATCCCTTTCTAGATGAAAATAATATAATAAGGGTAGGGGACGATTAAACAATTCAGATTTAGTTTATTCTCAAAACATCCAATTCTGCTTCCAAGGAAACACAAACTTGTTAGACAAATTTTCGAAGATTATCATAAAAGGTATCTCCATGTTGGTCCGCAATCTTTATTGCACTGTGTAAGACAAAAATTCTGGCCTATTAATGGTAAAGATTTAGCTCGAAAGATTGTTCATGAATGTATAATTTGCTGCAGATCCAACCCAGTTGTAGGTGAACAATTAATGGGAGGTATTCTTAAAGAACGAGTTTTTCCTAGTTCGCCATTCAATCATACAGGAGTAGAATTTTGCGGACCTTTTTTTATAAAATACAAAGGACAGAGAAAAGGCGACTTGCAAAAAATGTATGTAGCAATTTTTGTTTGCTTTACAACCCGTGCTGTACACTTAGAAATAGTTTCAGATTTAACACCAGGAGGCTTTGTTGCTACATTAAAGAGATTTTGGTCCAGACGTGGAAAATGTTCCACTTTGTTTACCGACAATGCTAAAAACTTCATAGGAGCTAACGCAGAATTGAAGCGTTTATATAATCTTGTAAAATATCCCGATGAAATTTCAGCAAAATATTTGCCTTAATAAAAACAAAGACTGGAATTCTAAAAAGGGCTTTGTCTAAATTATGTGTTTTACCTATAAATGTATAACTTTGTATTTGTTAAGGTCATGTTTCTTTAGGAATGTTAAAGTGTTATATAATGTTGTGAACTACTATTATTGCTTGTATATCTGTAACAGTATAATTATTTGCAAAATTGTATAGTATAATGAAATTCGAGTATTGCGAATTCAAATACTTTGTTGAAAAATTGTCACATTTCAACGCCGGGCGGGATGTTAGACCGCAAGGTTGTTGAACCGCACTAGGGTAGCCAAGCATTGGCTTGGCGCTCGCCGTGTAGGCGTTATCTTGGGTAGTCAGCGTCTGTCTTCCGAGTTAGATAGTTCGCCGGGACCTGAGCTCTTGCGAGACACAGTTGCTCCCATACTCTAAATTTTCTACTATGTTCTAATAGGTTTTTTAATAAAACCCTTATTGTTGTTGTTAAATTCTACAATGTTCATTTCTATATACAGTCCGCTTACACATCGATTATAAAAAGTTTCTCTTAGACAGTTTCCTACTAGTTTGCACGACCACACATATACAATCATAATTAAAATTCTTTCCTGAATTCGTTTCGAAGAAATCAAAATAAAATATTTCAGATAACACCACCTCTTTGTGTGATGATTCCGAGAACTTCTGTCTAGAAAATGTAGTGCAAATTTGTCGAAAAGTGGAGCCAACATATCAAGTCATTCTTAAGACTGACATGTACTAACCCTATTGTATTCGGTCACCTCAATGTTTACCTATTGAGAAAAATTGTCCAAGGATTGCCGATATGGAATTAAAAATATTTTTTTAAATTGTACTACGTAATAGAGAAAAAAGCTTTACACATTGGGGCATTTTCATTTTTTTTAATACGAATGATATTTTAAAATTAAAATTGTTCGGGGGAAAATATCTGTCATAGTGTATTTTAAACGCTCATAAATTTCTTTGGTGGACAAAATTCATAAAAGGAATCCTGTTGCAAAGTGCAGAAAAGTTCAGGCTATCTGAAAATACCATTTTTATTTGATTTACAGTATTTATGTAGCTTTAAATAATAGAACAAATTTTCTCCATAGGTTAACATATAGGCCATCGAATCCAATATCGTTAGTACATAGCAGCCTTAAAGCCTTTGTAAACTGCATTTACACAGCTAAAAAGATTTTAATTTGGTCAAAAGGACGAAAATAATTGAAAATTTAAAAAGGTGGATTCTTAAAGACTTTATTTTTTTTCTAACCACTTAATGCCCAGAATTACCTTTAATTATTGTGTTTATCAATCATTTGAAAATGAATTTACGATAGTCATAGTTTTTGTTACTATCCCAATTATTTAAACCTCGAATTAAATTTTAAATGTATGCGTTAATTATAGGGTTGAATATCAATTCTCAAATTACTCCCTATTTTTAATAAAAATTAAAAGATTGATAACGAATTCATTCCCGAAAAATATCGTTTTAATTACAGTGAGATAATTACATTCTTGATAATTACTCATCTTTTTATACCGGGATATTTGTCAAAGTAAAAATATTCCTCTGGAATAATTGCGTTGTTGCAATAAATATGTTTAAGATATGATGTAAAGTAAAAGTAGTTATACAGCAAATATTAATTATCTTAATCGAATATTCTTAAAGTGTGTTAATAAACTACTTTTATTAAGCTTTTTCTGTCGCTTTTTTTCATTTTGCTCCAAACTTGATGAAAAAAAGCAGACATGAATCATCTGCTTCAAGAAGCTTGCTTTTTCATATGCGGCAAGATAAATCTAAAAACAATAAGATGGTGGCGTTAAAGCGTGAGAGAATGTGAATAATTATAAAACAAAAACTTCAATTCGAAATATATATATAAATATATATATATATATAAATATATATATATATATATATATATATATATATATATATATATATATATATATATATATATATATATATATATATATATATATATATATATATATATATATATATATATTTATATATATATATATATATATATATATATATATATATATATATATATATATATATATATTCGGAAGAAAATGCAAGTTTTTAAGAAATTTAGAACAAAAGATATTGTATTAAAAAGCGAAACAAAGTTTTTCATCACGTCGGCAGAATTTTTTTTTACATTTAATATTCTTTTGCATTGTGATGCCAAATATAAAGCTAAAAATTACATAATGCTGAATTTCATGTCTCAGTTACTTTTTTAATTCAATATAGTGGGTAAAAAATTTCGCCGTTGTAAATTGCAATAAAAAATATGCATTCGTCATACAAAAAAATAGACATGGTAAAAGTCAACAGACTGTAAATTAAAACGTATTTTTTGTTTACATGACTGTATTTAGCATTTAAATTTTTTTTTCCCCGGTGAAATATTTTTTTGCAGCTAACATTTCTTTTAGAAATCATTTTATTTAAAAAAAAAGCACTTAAAACAGATAATTATCAAAGAGTTATTCCGTTTGGTTTGATTTTGAGATTGTAATTCAAATTGCAAATCAAATTGTTTGATCGTAATTCAACAGTAAGGTTTGCAAGTTTACCCCTTCACTTTGTTATACGAAATTAGAACTTATACTCTTTTCAGCTTTAAGAAATCAAATTAAGAAACATGTGTTATTTGAGGAATATGTTAACACGGGAATGAGACTACAGTAAAAAGCTCAATTAAGATATAATTTAATGAGAGTGGCTTAGTGTTAAACTAAATCACCTTTTAGCTAAGTTTTTTAACACTACCCTTAATTTTAGTAGTACTTTAAGGGCCTTACTAATTGAAAACTTTACAAATGAATTTACATGATTAAATAAACTCTCCCACTTAAAATAAGGCGTGTTTTCTCCAGTAATGGTTTCAGCGTGAGAAATGTAAAATTGTGGTGATAAAACCTGCTCAAAAGATTTTATCCTTATAATTATTGAGCGAAAAATGACACAATCAGGAAGATCATCTTTATATATAAAACAGTTCCGTAACTGACTGACTGACATACAACGCACAGACCAAACCGCTGGACCTAAAGGGCTGAAATTTTGCATGGCGATTGTTCTTATAGTGTAGAGGTGCACTAAGAAATATTTTTGATAAATGTTTCTTAGATTTTTTAAAATTAAATTTTTAAGCTGTTTTACCAACTTTTTTAAGTTTGCATTTAAAATAATAATTTGAGGGTTATAAAATTTATATCACGAGTAAGATCATAAAAATTCCTTTAAAATGAAATCTTTTTTCTAATCTTTACCTCCATTTTCTGATTTTTCGTGAATTTTTAAAGATTAATTTTTAGAATTTAATTTATTAAATGCGGATCACGTGATTTTTACTGGTACTTTAAATTAATTTATCGTCACGTGCATAACAACGAAATAGACAAAAAATATTTTTTTTCCTTGCTAATGCGGCAAACGATTGGATATTATCCAAAAAAATATTAAGATACAGAAAAAGGTATGTTCCTCAAACTGTACTATATTAACTGTACCACATTCTTTAGTATGTTCTATTAGATTTAATTTGAATATTTTCTTCTACATTATTTTGTCTATAAAAATATCCCTTACGATTTTTATATCAATATATATATATATATATTTACATCAATTACATAAATTGATCGTTGCATTTATTATAAATACATATATATTTATTTTTCTGCCATTAATTGCATACATTGGCCGCCGTATTTAATTTGAATGTACTCCGTAGCGAAGTGCATGTTTTGTGCTAGTCTATATATATAAAACAGTTCCGTAACTGACTCATTCATTCATTCATTCATTCATTCACTGACTGACTGACATACAACGCACAGACCAAACCGCTGGACCTAAAGGGCTGAAATTTTGCATGGCGATTCTTCTAATAGTGTAGGGGTGCACTAAGAAAGATTTTTCAAAAATTCTTCTTAGATTTTTTAAAATTAAATTTTTAAGCTGTTTTAGTAACTTTTTTTAAGTTTGCATTTGAAATAATACATTGAGGGTTATGAAATTTATATCACGAGAAAGATCATAAAAATTCCTTCAAAATGAAATTTTTTTCGAATTTTTAACTCCATTTCCTGATTTTTGGTGAATTTTTAAAGATTAATTTTTAGAATTTAATTTATTAAATGCTGATCACGTGATTTCTTTTTCTGGTACTTTAAATAAATTTATCGTCACGTGCCAAAAAAAAAAAGACAAAAAAATATTTTTTTCTTGCTAATGCGGCAGACGATTGGACTTTATTTTGTCTATAAAAATATCCCTTACGATTTTTTTATGAATATGTTTTTTTACATCAATTGTATACATTGATCGTCGTATTTATTATAAATATATATATATATATATATATATATATATATATATATATATATATATATATATATATATATATATATATATATATATATATATATATTTTTTTGAATTAATTGCATACATTGACCGTTGTATTTAATTTCAATGTACTCCGTAGCGAAGCGCGGGTTTTCAGCTAGTCTTAAATAAAGTTTCAGATTTTTTTCTTTCTGATAGCTTTCTACTTGTCCTTCTTTATTGTCCCAGAATAACATGACTAAAGAATCCATTTGACCCTAAGCAAACGCGTTTTCATGTAATTTTAGTATGCCCGGGTTTGCTTTAATTGGAAACAAAATCAGTAGCCGTACACAAAGTAGCGTCGATAGAACTATTTAATTAAAATCAAGATCACTTCAAACTTACAAACAATCGAACTGCAAAATATACAGCTTTTAGACTCAAAACAACAGTTTTGCGGGGCAATTTTATTATCAAAATATTTAATCTGGCAACGTATCTGATTGTGAGATGAAAACTATATTTCTCATTTAACGCAATGCCGCGTGGATTCAAGTGGATTCATTTAAATCAATTACATTAAAAGTACAGGATGGTAGTTCAGTTTAAAATATTCACGGTTTGGGCAGTTTATTCCAAGTTTACAAGAATAGTATATATTAAGTGATATTGTTTATTATTTACATTGTGTGGTTAGGTTTGGTTTGCAGGTGGCATGAAGCTTTATTACATGTTTCAATGAAAGGTTGTGTGTTAGATACTTACGTTTTTCATAATGTAAATGTACATTGCGTTTGGGCCATTGTGAAAAATAAATAAAGAGAGGTATTTGTAGGGACATATACTAGGTGTAAAGTCCAAACTCAAATCTTAAAAATTATACAAGATAAAATTGAAAACATACTTATATATGATATTTGATTACATGGGTATGAAAGGTTTTTTCAGCATTTTATGTTTATCCATTTCAAAAACTATTACTGGCTTTATGAAACTGACTTCTTATAATAAGGTATATTAAATCATATCAAAAATTAATTCCTTGTTGTTGAAAACTAAGCACTTTTTCAACACTTGATAAGTTTCTATTATGTATAATAATTGCTTCTTATTGATTTGAATTTTCCTCAATTTTGTAACACATTTTATTAAAAGTAAACAGGAATATAGTAAATTACTATCACAGAATTTTGTTGCGAAGTGTTTTGGCCTAATCACTAAATTCTTATGAAAAAAGTCAAGAATGTTTTTTACAAGTCATTATTTTAGCTAAAACTATGGTAAAAACTTTGATTGATGGTCAGAACACGCTATCTGAAATCATATGATAAATATACTGCAGCAAAGTAACTAAAATTTTATGAAACAGACTAGACACAAATAAAAATTAAAAATTAAAATTAAAATAGATTTTTGACTCGTTTCGTCAGGAAAAAGTAAGACAAATTTTCGATTATTTTATGTTTGTCTACCGGTAATTAGCTGATTTATCATTATATTTGGCACGACAGCTCAGGGTGAGCCAGGGCCTTCTGTTGAACATTCCTCCAGAACATCCTATTTCTAGACCTGGTGTGCCAGTTTCTCACTCCAATCACTCTAAAATCTGTTTCAAAAGAGTCGAGCCATCTTAATTTTGGCCTTCCTCTTACCGACTAGTAAAGGGCCTTGCAACAAAAATCGTCTTTATTGGATTTTTTGCATCAATTCTAGCAATATGAGTGGCCCAGTTCATTCTTTTAACTTTAAAACTTTTAATAATATCGGGACCTATAGATATAAAACCTATAGATTTCTGAATTAAAACGTCTACGCCATAGGACATTTTATTTGACTCCACCTAGGATGCTTCTGAGAACCCTTCTCTCGAAGACTGCAATTCTATATTCTCCATTTTTTGTTAGAGACCAAGTTTCCGAACTATACATTAGGCCCGGTATAATCATAGTTTTATAGATAAGAAGCTTTGTTTTTCTGGAGAGAAATTGAAACTTCAATAACGAGAGAAGTCCAAAGAAGGTTTTGTTGGACAGTGAATTAGCTCACTACTGATATATAAATTCTTGTGCTCTCGTTATTATAATAAATTACTTTTACTAAATGCTAGAACATATGGACAAAATCTTGAAGATAATGTCATAAACACATTTCATTAAGATCTATCATCTATGTGTCCCACATAACCCACATATATAAAGTCTCAAAACTATTTAATATGCACATAAAACGTATCTCCCTTGAAAGGGTTTTTTGTCCGAGAAAATGAGTAATGCAAGGTACTTGTCTCTCAGGAAACTGTTTCTGATCGAAGTAACTTAAATTTGATCTCTTATTGTAGTAAATAAATCGTTAATTGCGAGAGATATAGCAAATAAATGCTCAAAAAATATGTATATACAACGCAAACATATAAATTTATCTTGGCGAATGTCTCGTTCTATTTAATCATTGGGTATCACAAGATTATTGTATAATGGTTTAGATTTGTGAGGTCAATTTGTGTTACACCAGAGGTTATTAGACCAGTACGCACTCTTAAAGCTGATTCCAAACGGCTACACATGTTCATGCCAAGAGTGAGACTTGAACCCGCAGATTTCAATGCATTATATTAAAATTACAGGACGGTAGTTAAGTTTAAAATATTCACTGTTTGTGCAGTTTATTCCAAGTTTACAACAATAGTAAAGGTTAAGAGATGTTATTTATTATTTACATTGTGTGGCTTGATTTGGTTTATAGGTGGTATGAAGCTTTTTAAAATGTTTCAATGAAAGGTCACGTGTTTGATACTTATTTTTATAATGTGAGTGTACATTGCGTTTGGGCCATCGTTAAAAAAAATTAAGAGAGGCATTCCGTTATCTAACGCTAGTGTCCTAGCTACTCAGCCATAGTCCGGCTAAAATTACTGTAGAGCTCTAAATCAACATAATTCACCTTAGAGATAAAAACAGATCACTAACTATTAGGTAGTTGTATCTCCTTACGTCGAAAAAATTATTAAAATTATTTCTGAAACTATCATGAAATTATGAAAAGACTCCTAATACAATATCCTGGACAAACAGAGGTGTTAAATATTTGCATATTATATATTTTTAAACGTGAGCCACTTGATAAATAAGGACCAATATAATATTCAATTTGTCATCTGTTTTCTTAATTTGAATTTTAGTGACTGTATACTAGTAAATGCGAAAAATATTTTAGTGTTGTAAAATTTAGACTTAAGCTGATAACGAGACGTCAAGAAACTTAACTGCAGAAGAAACATTTACTCTAAACTAAATCAACCAAATTATTCAAGCCCAAGCTGCTGATGGGCCTTGTAATCGAGAGGTTAAGGGCCTGTTCACATAGGAGTCCGTTGCGCTGCGTTAAGGAAAAGATGACGTTGAGACGAAAATAAACCAATCATAGGCGTTAAAAATTACGTTTGGAGGCATATGATTGGTTTATTTTCGTCTCAACGTCATCTTTTCCTTAACGCAACGCAGCGGACTCCTATGTGAACAGGCCCTTAGACCAGGTATAAGTAACTAGATTTTACAATGAATCTGCATAATTGCATTTAATATTCTGTTGATTTTAATTGTGGTTCTTAAATTAAAATTTTCCTTACATTTATGAATTATGACACCTTTTGCACAATATAAAAAAAGTTTCTAAAAACTATTTATAAACTGTGTCTTTGCGACAAGTGCTTCCGCATGAAAAAAAAACTTTTAAACTGAATCATAGAGAAATAGCGTATGGCTTTCTTTTTCTAAATATAGAATAAATTAGAGGATATTACATATCAGGTCCAAACATGCAGGCCAATCGAAAAATCGTGGAGATAATTAAAGTGAATAAAAAATAGAATACTAAAAGGAACAACGTATTTTTTTAAACTCAAAAAAGTTTAAAACTAAGTGATCATATACTAGTTTATAAAAAATATTTTTTGCTTTAATTTAATAAAATTTCCTACGTTTGGAAATAGGTGGAGAGGGAAACATCAAAATAATCCAAAGTATGGTCCAAATAATCCAAAGGACTAAAATCATTATAGAAATTTCATAATTGGCTATTAATATTTTAGAAGTACAATTAACTTCATTTAAATATACCTTATTTAACAATCTGAATACACTCAATGATAATCCAAACTAATAATTTATCAAACTTAATACAAGGACAGATAGTTATGAGCCTTCACGACGTTTGTTTAGATATCAATAACTGCATTACTTGTTGGCTGCTCGAGATCTATCAGGACTTATATCAAAACAACAAAATGGCGACCCACTAATAAAACGTCTTCAAGATGTCAAAATGTCATATATTAGCATCGTTTTACAGATTAACAGCAGGGTTGGTGGATCTCTATTCGATAGGACTACCCAATACAACATGGGAAATCCTTAGAGATTTCCAGCATAACAATGGGTTTCAAGCTTCCTCATATGGAATATAAAAATAAACATTCGGTACTGTATGTTTTTAACTACGTTTAAATATAATGCAAGAATCGCTTAGTGAAAAGAGCTTTCAAGTTGGATGACAAATTGGTCATAGTTATACTATCCTGACGTTTTGCAATTTTCACTCTATACATATGGCTTTTGCCTCAGCAACATAAGGTTATGTATTCATCTTGTTCCAAGAGCTCAAGTATGCACAGTGATGGGGGAAGTTGTTTGACTGGTGATAAAATGGGCTCTTGGTATATATGTGTCAACTTAGGAATGTTATTATCTTTAACAAACTACTGACTATGTAATCCTATAATACTCCACTTGGTATGAGGTACAGACGTTTTACTTAACAATAAGGCCCTTCCCATTTGGTTCCCGCTTAGTAAACATAGTTCAATGAACATAGTTCTGACACGTAACACAAATACTTCTAATTTACCTAATTGTAGGTGTTGAAGCGTTGACTGCATTTGATATCTGATTGTCTCCTTCGGCAGTGGGGAGTTTAAGAATCTACGACAGTACAATGATTTTAAAAGGGATTAGTTAGTTCCAGTAGTTAAATTTGCGGAAGGTGTAAGCCATCGACGTTTTTGTGCAAACGGGAATGAATATGCCCCATCCTGCATAGAGAACCTAGACTGTTGGTATTTTGAACGTTGTAGTTACTGATCAAAGGCCTGTGGCGTTCTTGTGGTACAACGCGCTGGCTTTTTGTGCTAAGGGTGCTCGGATCGAATCCCGGCGTCGCGCCACTAAAATGCCTTCGTTTGTGTCTCGTCCCTTCATAGGGCGTAATGCTGGTCCGCGTATATGATGCCCCCATAATAAAATGGACATCAAAACTGCGGTGTACTACAGGCGAATGTCTTCATGACAAGTGCCTCCGTATTGGGGAAAAAAAAAGAATTACTGATCAATGAACGACTTCACTTAAAAAAAATTGAAGTTCTCTTTCAGGACTTTTCTACAGTAACTATATGGAGCACTTGTTATTTTTTTAAGTGTATTGGGGAACACCTTGTGCGTATCGCTTTCGTTGCATTCTCTTTCATTGCAAACATACTGTTATATCGTGTTGAAGTCAAGCTACGTACAGTAAATGACACACTTCAGTGAAAGGAATGGATTACTAAGTATTAGCTATTTAGTCAGAATGCGACGATTTTTAATTTATCAAAGAATAAATTTATAAATCAAATGAAGTCAGCTAGATTTGACTCTATTTTCAAATAGACTCTAAATACTGATTTTTTCATGAATAAGCATATCTTTGCAGCTTTTACAAATAACCAAATAGCAGCTTCAAATTTTTCTTTCGATTCCTAATTATCCAAAATTTCACTCTCAAACCTCAGCCGCCCACATGGGATAGTGGTTAGCTTTCTGAGTTGCCCCGCAGTGGGCTTGTGTTCAAATCCCGAGTTAAGGCTTGGTCGTTTCCATGCCGTCCAACTCATAGGGAGCAATTCTGACTCACCTATATGGTGCTCCCATAATAAAGTAGCCAGTTAGTCGTGGTGAATAACAAACAAGGGAATGTCTCACGACAAAGTGCTTCTGCGTTAGGCATACACGCTTTCAAATATCATTACTCCTTTGTATTTTTAGCAAAATTTTCATATTATAAAATAGTTTAAAAATATAAAGGAGCTTAAAAGGGGTTGAAACCATGCAAAGGAGAATTTTTCTCTTAGAGATATTAAAAAAACTTAGGTGTTATATTTTTAATGTACTTTGATTAAGGCCTGAGGGTTTTATTTTCTTTAATTTTTTCGTGTTAAAATTGAAGAAAATCTTGTGAAATTGAAGAGAAAAGGATACATTCCAATACAATAAAGGCATAGCAAAATGTATGAAGTAATTCTTAGATGCATACTATGTTATTTTGTGTTAACCTAATTAAATAAATTGGATTCATTTCATATTAGAGAATTGCTAATAATTTATTTATACGATTTCAGACTAGGTTGGGATGTGCGTAGCTTTTTTGTTTAGATATTCTGTTTTAGATTGTTTGCTTTTACCCTTGACTAGTTAAGTCATTGAGTAAAGTTCTTGATTTATGATAACTGAGATGCCTGAGATGAACTGGGATGACTGGTGTTCATATTGTTTTTGCTAGAGTTATTATCTTTCTGCTCAGATGGCAAAATGTTATAAGAAACTTTTCTCAAAAAATTGAGTTTTTCGCACTCCGGATTCTCTTTTTACTGCCGATATTTTCTTTTTTGCCGATATTTTCTTTTTACTGTAACTACTGTAAGTATTAGCGAACTATTTTTCGTGTAAAACAAATTACTGATTTTTCATGACATCTTGAATCTTAGAATTGCTGTCACGTAAATTTCTTATAACATTTTGCCATCTAAGCACAGATCTGTACTAACGCGAAAGACTGCGAAACTCTGTTTTGATTGAGTGCTTAGGTAAGCTGCTAAACAAGATCATACTGGGGTACGACTTAGAGGTTTTCTTTTTCATGTTCTGAAGAATAATACCAACACTACGAATTACAACGATCACATCTTTACTTGTTTGTTTTGAAAGAATATATATTTTTTTAATTTGCTAATTTTAAATAGTTCTCTTTAATTAAAACTTTTACAATTTAAAGGATTTTGCTTTGTTAAGGCGTCCGGGACACATTTAAAATTTTTTTTTATTTATTGAGTTAAAATTTTGATTTTTTTTGTGAAGGTTAACCATATAATTTGTAAACAAAATATCATAAAACTTCTCATAAAGTTTTTTAAAAATTTTTTAATTTTATTTTTTTTAAAGGGGGGTAATTTAAAATCGTTATAACTCGAAATATTGTTTGTTGAATTTGAAATTTTTTTCTTTTAATTAAACAGAAATATATAAGTTTTAATTTTGATTCAGCGTTTATTAAAAATTTTAATTTTAAAAAAATTTAAAATATTTAGAGTAAAAATTTCAAAAAAAATTATGTAACTTATTTTTAAAAAATCATATTTTCAAAAGTAAATATTTTTTTTCAAATTTATGTTTTTTTCAAATTTACTATTTATGTTTAACGGTTCTTAACTTATAACAATTTAAAGACGAGAAATGGTGAAAAAACCCATCATGCAAAAAACGCATTTAAAGATTTAAACAAAGATTGGCTGCTATTAGAATGTTGCAAAAAAAATTAATATCTCTTGTTCTAATTAGGACAGAAACATGATTTAAACGTCATTTTAAGAGTATAAGAACACAAAAATTTTTAATGCAATAATAAATTTTTCTAAAATTTGAAGAATTTTGTGTCCTGGACCCCCTTAAACAAATATTGTCTTTTATCACATAGCCTGTTTATTTGGAATGAGTGAAATATTGCTCCACATTACCTTCTCCCAATGTGATAAATTTCTATTTCGGAGACATAAGCTAAAGACAGACGAAGAAAGAGAAATACAGTTCTAATGTATTTTCAACGAGAGTAAAGTAAATATCGTCAGGTATCTGGAGCTACTTTGAAGTTTTCTTTTTCTAGTTCCTATGAGTATACTGACTACCAGTACTACCAAACATAATGATCACATCTTTAGGCTTTTGTTTCGAAAGAATTTAGGGAAACCCCTTTGCTAATTTAAAACAGTTCTCTTTAAGGGCTTAAGGGGACTCATTACCCTTAAATCTTTAAAATATTCGATTTTTTGAAAAAAAATATATGTTAAAGCCTGATCATTTGTGAATAAAATAAAGCAAACCGCTCGAAAATGTTCCACTTGGTTCCGGAGATATTGATATTCTAAATATTTAATTACTGATCAAGTTTATGGTAAGAAAAATTTTAAACTCATTTTTCTCAAAATGTAATTTTGCATCATTCCGCAACTGATATCTCAAAAACTATGAAACATAATTCCATGAAATTTTTATCACTGCATAATCGTGTTATTTTATTGCGTCTGAACTAGGATTACTGCAATCACTACACATTTTGTTATTTTTTCGGGGGTAAATGGATGCAAAAATTTAAGGAAATTATAAGTATATTTTGAGCAGTTTTAAAAAAATTGAAAAAAATATTTTAATGTTGAATGTTTTATATTCAGTTGTATTTTGAATTACTTATTTTAAATATAAAACAGGAATTATACATTTAAGTGTAAAATTAATTTCATAGTTCTGCGCGCAAGCTAGTATACTACAATAAAAATACTTAAAAAAGGTATATCTAAATCATTTAAAAAAAATTTTTTAAATTATTTTGAGAGTTGAAAATTTGTTTATTAAAAAAATATATCAATTTATCATATACATAAAATTTGGAAAAATTGGGAGTAAATTGAAATAGTTACAAAGAGTCAAAAAGTATGAAATTCCTGGACTTAAGGGTCGTAAGTCCCCTTAAATCTTTGACAATTTAGAGGAGTTAGCCAATTTTTTTAAACAAACATTGTCCTTCATCACATGTAGAATGCGTGAAAAAAATTGCTCCTACTTAACTTCTTACCATGTGACAATTTTCCATTTAGAAGACAAAAGCCAAAGACGGACAAACGAAGGAAATGCAAAATATTAGTGAAATTTATAGGCTTTATAAACATGTGAGTTATTTTATAGACATACTGAATTCTAATGCATTTTCAACAAGTGTGAAGTAAATATCGTATTAAACTGAAGACATTACTATTCAAATTTTTCGCCGTACACTTTCATTTTTTTATCATTATTAAAACTACTTGAACTCTTTGACAAAATAGAAAAATTTTTTTGTTTACATAGGAAGATGAAATAATACATCAGAAAATACTACCCAGATGGATAGCTATACTTTTTCATTCCTCTGTTTTATACTTTTCCTTATAGTTCCCCGAAAATATCAAATAAACTATATATTAATTTCATTGCAAGGATGTTTTCCTGTTAGTTTTTCACTCAATTCCTCTCATATTCAAGAGTCTCTCGTAACTTATTTACAGAAGAAAAATCCATTAGTTATAAGATGGTGATGCGTGTACTCTAATTTTACATTACTAGAAATCCGAGCAATTCGTTTAATATGTGAGATCAAAATATCTGTTAATCTCTCTAACTATTTATTTTCATTCAAGTGATCTTGCATACGTCTATGATAAGTTTCAACGTCTTTGATAAGATTCAGCGACTTTTATAAGTTTATATTCTGTTTCACATTTAGTTACACATTCAACAAACATTTTACAAATTGCTGTCATTTTTTCGTGTAAAGCCCTTATCAGACTAAAGAAATATGCGCAACACACTACGAAAAAGAAAGTGGTCACACCTGTAGAGGTATGAGTGAAATTTCTTGAAAGTTGATCAGAATAAAGAAGCTATCGGGCATGAAGTATTGTTTGCCCCTTTCTCATTAGTTAAGGAGAAAATATGTTCTAATCTCGGGAGCAGTATTGTTTTTGAATCATTAATGTTGTGGGGATTTTCGGCTCTTATCACATGCATTTTTTACCTGAACAATAGCTCCGACACCTCCATGTTTAATAAGGGAAATTGCGTGAAGCTAGATATGTCTAAAATGCACATTACAAGATAAAAGTCTGCGCAAGACAATCTTGCTTTAGAGGAAATACTGCCTCCGAAAATAGAAAACATTTTCCTCGACCAATAAGAAATCAGCAAGCACTCCTTCCCACGCGATAACTACTCCGTCCTGATCTCACCTTCATCGTCCCACATTACATCCTTAAGTGTCTAATTTAACCGTTTTTCGATATGTGATTAATGTGAGCATTAAAGTCACTTGGTAGAATATTGGGCAAAAAAGTGTAAGGTCATATAACAGCGACATCGTGGAAGGCGATATTTCAAAGTGTAAAAAAGGTTCTTTTGTATCTGAAGCAAGCTGACTCCCCCAATAAAATTTGTCTGAGAAATCTGGATAAGGCTAACGCGAAATACAATGAGAATTTGAATAAAGGGTAGATCAGTTGTCATTGTATGTTCGCCCTGAATGCGAGCATAAATCATTAAATAATAGAATGCTTATAACACGTGAACCTTCCTAGAGCTTCATGTCTGATTTATTCGGAACGATAAAGTAACGCGAGATTTATCTTGATACTAAGTGACATCGGGTAAAGTCATCCTTTAAACGGGGTTTAGATTACGAAATACATTTTTGTAAAACTGATCACTCAAAACAGTTTTTGGTGAATAGTGGATTTTTTGAGGTTCTAAAAACAAGATCCAAAGTGTGATAAAACTGCAGGAAATATTAACATAGAGTTTCTCTGCAGTCGATTGAAAATTACACTGTATCAACAGGGTAGTAAATAAAATTGAATATTCTACCACTGGAAAGAGAAATTTTATCTATCTATATATATAAAACCATTCCGTAACTGACTGACTGACAGATAACGTACAAATCAAACCGCTGGAAATTTTGCATGGTTATTCTTCTTATAGTGTAGGAGTGCACTAAGAAAGATTTTTGATAAATTCTTCTTAAATTTTTTAAAATTAAATTTTTAAGCCGTTTTTGTAACATTCTTTAAAGTTTGCATTTAAAACAATATTCTGAGGGTTATAAAATTTATATCACGAGAAACATCATAAAAATTCCTTTTAAATGAAATCTTTTTCGAATCTTTACCTCCATATTCTGATTTTTGAGGAATTTTTTAAAATTAATTTTTAGAGTTTAATTTATTAAATGCTGATCCCGTGGTTTTTTTTCTGTTTGTGATACTTTAAATTAATTTTGCATTGCATGCATAACAACGAAATAAATTGACATTTTTTTTTCTTTTTAATGTGGCAGACGATTGGACATTATCAAAAAAATATTAAAATACAGTAAAAGAAATGTTTTTCAAACTGTTGTATATTAACTGTACTATATTCTTTAGTATGTTCTATTAGATTTAATTTGAATATTTTCTTCTACATTACTTTGTCTATAAAATTATCCGTTACGATTTTTTATAAATGTATTTATATTTTTTTGCTTTAATTGCATACATTGACCGTTGTATTTATTATAAATATATTTTTTTGGCATTAATTGCATATATTGACCGTTGTATTTAATTTGAATGTACTTCGTAACGAAGCACGGTTATTCAGTGAGTTCAAAATAAAAAGATAGATCATTACCCAAATTAGGCAGCAAAGGTTGGTTGGATGGTTGATGACTCTATAATATTTTGGACTTGTTATTTAAAGCTTATTCTGAAAGGAGATAAACACATCCACAAACACAGCGATACTCGAACCCATAGACTCGGTTACCGAATGCAAGCGGTCTAGAATTTCGGTCATTGTTCGTGAAAGGAAAAGGATCTCATGAAAGGAAATGTGTTTATTTTAAAATGCATTGTGTGAAGTAAAGTAATTGTAGAAGGCAAATAAAACTCTATATGATTAAATTAAACAATATATCTTATGCATTTTTCAAACAAGAAAATCTAATGATACACGAGAATTATCCTTTTACAATTAGAGCTGCAGCAAAATTATTAAAATTCGTGTTCTAAGTTTGTACTGAACTATCTGAAATAATTAGGAAAGTTGCCATGTTATCAATTACTTTTGAGGAGGGAAAATATTTATTATTAATTACAATGCACAGATAAGAAATGTATTTTTAAAATTATTCAGACTTTTACGTGTCATTCTGAACACAAAATCTTTTTTTCCAACATATACACTTAATTCGTCATGCTCACTTGGTAGCAATTAACTAATTCATTAAAATACAAATTCCTTCTATGTCCCTTATTTTATTTCCCAATAAATTTTCGGTTCATATCTCAAATGAAAATTTTCTGGAGAGGTCTAGTCTTCGAATCTTAAAAAGTAATGCCAAATTTTAAATTGTGCAGTTTATATTCCTCGTAATGTCTCTGAAGCAGGAAATCCAATAATTTTGTACTTTTTTTATTTATCTATGAACAGTAATAATGATTACTTGAATCTAATTATCATTAATTATCACAAATTGCACGCTTTTCTCCGTTTATTTTAAAGTGAAGAGATAAATGTCGGTCATTTATCATTTCCTATGCAGTTTACTGTCTCTTGAAAGTGAGAAAATTAAACTAATTATTATTCCTCGTAATTCTAAAACTTTAAACAACGAGGCGATGTGAGTTTGCATTTCTCAACCAAAAAGTGTATTGTTGAATTAATGCAGTGAAATAACAAATACTTTTCTACTTTTTTATTCTTTCACGTTTGATTAATTCAAGAAAGATGACATTTTGTATGTTTTATTTGTGAAGTACTGTAAAACATTTTCTGTTGCACTTTTCCAGTAAAATTTTTTAGTAGTTAATAAGGAAAATATATTTTGCATTGTTAGGAAAATGAACCCTAAAAGGGCTACCTAAACTGCAGTTTATAAGACTTAGTTTACCTGTAGCAGCATTAATTCCGACATTCATGCTATCGTTTTAGACTGACATAGCACTTGTTACCTAACAGCTAATGGCGTTACGGCAAATTTTGACGTCATGGGGGTTTCATTTGTTTTTCCTTTCCAGTGTATTTTATGTAAATTTATGTTAATTTTTTCTTTCTTGCTTGTATAAATACCTCACGGGTTAGATCAGAGGTACCCTGGCAGCACACACAGTCGGACTCACGGGCTGGTGAGATTCGCTTCTTAAAAGTCTCTGTGTGAGATTATTTTTGCTAGTAGCGATGTTCCGAGTTTACAGATTTAACGCTCATGGGGCGAGTTTGTTGAGAGTTAGTTTCTTGATTGTTTTAATATTTTAACTTTTATTAAGTTTCTAAAATAGACTTTGGGATTTTATCCAAAGTCTTGTTTATTCATAAATCAACACCATGCTAGACCAATCAACACCATGCTGTTGAGAGTTAGTTTCTTGATTGTTTTAGTATTTTAACGTTTATTAAGTTTCTAAAATAGACTTTGGAATTTTATCCAAAGTCTTGTTTATTCATAAATCAACACCATGCTAGACCAATCAACACCATGCTCTTGAGAGTTAGTTTCTTGATTGTTTTAGTATTTTAACGTTTATTAAGTTTCTAAAATAGACTTTGGGATTTTATCCAAAGTCTTGTTTATTCATAAACCAACACCATGCTAGACAACTGCAAACTCTGTTACATTAACACTCTCCGTGACATGCATTGACACCAAATACAGTGAACATGCCTTGTCACTGATGTAAGGAATGTCCCTCCCTCCCACAATTCAATCACCTTGCTTCCAAAATGGAACGCAGACGTCTCGACAATATCGTGGCGAGTAATTTTTGTAAGCTAGCTGCTGAGCGACCAGCATGGTCGCTTTTAGTTTCATATTTTCTTTTGCAAAACAACTCAACTGAAAGTAACATATGTAAGGAATGTTACCTTTACCTGTCATCATAAATATACGTTATTAAGGGGCATTCTCTATAAGGCTAATTTTAAAACATCGTGATTAAAAAACGTGAATTCCCATTACTTCAGAACAGACTTAAAGATAAGACTGAAAACTCACAAAACCAATGATTTTAAAAATTACACGCTGTGTACTATTTTTCAAAATTAAGATGTCTGAATTTTATCATTACTTCAAATAAGAAATTGCTGGAGAAAAATGTTTTCGCTTAAAAAATGGAGTAAAAAATCAGCAAGTACTAAAATATAATGTTGATTACACCACTCTTTGTATGTACTATTGTTCACAATTCAGATATCTACACAATCATATCAAATAATGAATTGTTGGGAAAATATCTTCACTTATAAAATGGAGTAAAAATTCCGCAAGTACTGAAAAAAGTGTAGAAAATTAACTATTACTGGCTGTCGGTTGCTATGCCGGCGACGGTTAAGCCTAACCTCGTGATCATTTACGCTCTCCCTTTCACGTCTTTCTCTTAATAATTTATTTCTTCTTCGCTTTCTTTATTGAGACTGTTCCCAATTTTCACTTGATCGTGCAGCAGCTCGCTTTCGAGCATTTCTGATTTCAGTGCGTAAAGCCATGTTGACACGCGTTTGCAAACTGCGGACGGCCGCTAATGTTTACATCTGGTAGTTTCAACCGTTGCCATTTGGAGTGTAGAAATATCGTCTATTATGGTGCTGCATACCTACGCGTTTTATATATACAGAATAGATGACACAGGATTAGAGACAACCATATATTTAATCATCTGAAGGCTTGTGCTAAGATGTATTCAACTGTTTTCCCATCTTCGCACAATTCAATCACCTTGCATCCAAAATATAACGCAGATGTATTCAACTGTTTTCCCCTCGTCACTTGACTCGGTTCAAAATTACGGGATCGGTCATTTAGCCAAGTCGGACTCCGACCCTTGTGGTGCTAATTCAAAACAGGAGCCGCACCTTCATCGCCAATAGCCTTCGGAACATGATCTGATGTTACTGTCGGTCAAGGGGCATAAGCAAAAACAACAACACTTTTTTTCTCATTGCTAAATAATTTAATTACAATAGAAGAATTATCTGAAAATAAGTACATTAGTGTTGCCTCAAGAGACCTAGATATCAAGCTTAGCATCAAATGATTAAATAGCACCCATTCGATTATCAAAAAACAAATTTCTTTAAAGGTGAGACTTTTCCATTTATATCTCAGTAACTAATTAATAAATTCAATCACTGATCATTCACTCATATACTTTGCTAATACTCTATCCAAGGCTACACTGAGTTTTTCTTCCAATCTGCAAATAAAAAAAAAAATTTCCGTTGAAAACATACATTTGCCGCCCCATGAAATGAAAGTCGTGTGCAAACAAGTACGGTTTTGTATATATACATTTTCCAATTAAATATTTTAATTACAAATTTCGCTACATATTGTATAATAAAAACTACAACTAAAGTACAGATTTACCGAAAGCAACAAATTTAAATTGTTTTAGATAAAAGTACTGTAAAATCGATATTCAATTTATGCAAGATTTCTTGAACAAATATTTGGAAAATTATTCTCCAGTGATATTTTTCGAAAATAAACAAATTTTAATTAAGATTGTGACACAAAAGAAAAAAAAACTATGTTTACCAAACATAAGATTAGACCCAATGTATTCAATTACTTGTTTGCTTATTATGAGTAAAACCAACTATTTTGGGAGGAAAAAGAAACCTTTAACAACCTTAACTTTTCAAATTCTAAGTAATATAAGAAATTAGTACAAAAGATAAAATTAAACTACGCATTTTGAAATAGCAGATTATAATTGTTTTAATATGGGGCAAAATATGGAAAATTACTTTAAGAAACAAACCACAGAGAGGAAATGTTAGCTTTTATTAGTATTTAATTTAAAATCTGGAGATATATATGTTATTGAAGAGATGTAAATAGTTATTTAATAATTAAAACTGCTTGAACAATAGATACAACAGAAAAGATATGTATTATTTCTAGAATGTTCCATTTTATGAATCTTCTCTCGGAATATAAATTGAATATAAACCGTATCCTTTCTTTTCTGCTGGTTATGATATTATTTAACTAAATGTCTTGAGTTTGCCCCGTCTCTTTTGAGAACAATTATGCAACAAATATAATTTCCTATCTTAAATACTGAAACTATAGCTAACTAACTTCAAGATGTTAAATTAACGTAAAAAATCGTAAATATTTACTTCCCTTGTTCCATCAGTTAAAATTCAGTTACATTATAGCAAAAATTATGATTCCACTGCCCCGTCAGGTTTGTCAAACATATAACCTTTATCAGAAAAATTCCAGGCCTGAATTTGTAAAACAATAATTTATTCAACTTAGCTACTAATGTTCCAAGGTCTTGTCCAAGTATCCCCCTCGGGTGTCTAAGCACAGCTCTCACCATTATTGAAGGTCATGGAAACAATGCAGAGAAATCTTCAACCCTTATGCTTCTCAGTACATCTGTCATAGCCATTTAAATTGCTTCAGTATCTTCATGACGCTTCCCTTTCACACGGTGACAGGTCGAGTGAATATGGGGGTGTGACCAGTGGTGGGATTCAAATAAATTAACAGCAGGTTCTATGTCCAATAGCTATTTTAAGTATACCAAAAGATATACCAAAATATATTTTAAGTATACCAAAAGATATAGATTTCATTAATTACTCAAATGAAAACAATAAAAGAGATACACAAAAGAGGATTATGTTTTAAGAAAGAGTTTTAAAATATTAAATGCCTTCTAATATTTTATGACAAATGTGTCTAAGCACAGTTCTTACCATTATTGAAGGTCATGGAAACAATGCAGAGAAATCTTCATCCCTTATGCTTCTCAGTACATCTGTCATAGCCATTTAAATTGCTTCAGTATCTTCATGACGCTTCCCTTTCACACGGTGACAGGTCCAGTGAATATGGGGGTGTGACCAGTGGTGGGATTCAAATAAATTAACAACAGGTTCTATGTCCCAATGGCTATTTTAAGTATACCAAAAGATATACCAAAAGATATTTTAAGTATACCAAAAGATATAGATTTCATTAATTACTCAAATGAAAACAATAAAAGAGATACATAAAAGAGGATTATGTTTTAAGAAAGAGTTTTAAAATATTAACTGCCTTTCAAACTATTATTAAGATATTTCCATATTTCTGATCGATTGGCGTCCTCACTTGCAATTTTCTTTGCTTTTATCATAGGCTATGGGATTTATTCTTAACAATCTGTGCACTGTAGGAGTAGGATTCTTTTTCCTTTTCGATTAGACTGGAACGGTTGCCCTAAGTAGGGTAGGTTTATTTTTTTTTAAATGTTTGTCCTGGGAACGATGCAGCTGGCACTCATCAGCAAACAGAACCGATACCTACATTAGGTACCGGTTCTCTAGACCGGCTGAATCCCACCAGTGGGTGAGAACCCCTAGAGCAGGGATGCACTAGGGGTTTTGCTTGCTAACTCTTTGCTTGGAATCCGCGATCACCACGTCACTTGTATAACTTCCAACTAAATGCGAAAACAAGCCGAATGTGGGTTGCTAAGCGCAGTCCTGATACCTAGTGAGGTTACATGGAAACACTTCCAAGGCCATCTCTATTCAGAACACATAACAGGTGACTGAATCATACCCATATCTTGTGCTTGAATACCTCAGGTGAAGAACTATAAAATAAGTCCTGGAACTTTTCTGACAAAGGTTATAGGGTATAGTAGACTCGACAGAAATTAGCTTTATACTCGTGTGAGAGCAAGTGACCGTCTCTGCCAAATCTTCAACATTCGTGTTTATTTGCTTGATTTTGTTGTATGCAATACAGTTTGTTATATCCCTTGCTCTTAAGTAGAAGACAATATGACAATAGTGTAGACAAAATATTAGAAAATAAAAAAGGACATTTTATTTGTTTGCCTGGAATTTGAATTTTTAATACCTAAGTCATAAGAATTTTAAGATTACACAAATTTTGCCCATATTTGTAAAAACACCTTTTAAAATTTATTCCATTCCACGATTCAGACACAAACATCTAGATTTTCTTAAATGTATTCAAATAATGGAGCCGTATTTTAAAAGTCTACTGTTTATATTCAGTAGAAATGTCTCTTATTTAATACACGTTTATTTTGCGCTAGTCTTCTGGACCTTCAGGTAATAAAACAAACATTATAGCGCATTACAATATTTTACTGATAAATATACATAAAACATAAATAAAAAGCGGGAATATATATGGGCGAGCGTGTGTAAAGAAAATATTTGTCTAGATATGTCTAGAAAATATTCTGTCTACAAAATCCTCCTATTCTAAAAAAAATCTCAGTATTTTAGACCTTTATTTCAACTGATAAAAATTCAACTTATATTCAGTTTTTCCGATATTACGACATATTTGCCTTACATGCTAAAAATAAAGATTTGATAAACGTTTGCTATAAAAATCAGTTTCAGCCCGAATTTTCAACAGGCCTTTTTTTTCTTTGCAGAATATAATACACGGTAATAGCTTTACCCGTATACATTAGTACCTAGTGGAATGAAAATGATATCCCAAAATATGAAAACTTGGAGGATATTTTCATTTGAATGATTTGACTTTGGCTTAGATGAACGAAGTATAAAAAATTTTAGGTTTAATCAAATTTCACCAAAATTTTCAATATCACAGCTTTGGACACTCTTAGTACTTCATAATTTCCGTACACACATTTTTGCAATTAGGAATTATATTCGTAAATCACTTTTGATTTAAATATAAATATTTTTTGACGTTCTGGTAAAATTTAAAAATGTGTGTTTGGAAGATTACCTAACATGTATTTAATACTAGGATCAAAAATATACATAACATTCACGAGAAGGAAATGCACCGTTTAAGTATCTGAATGTGTACAAAACGTCTAATGCACACTTAAAATTATGAAGGATTATTTTTCATCCTACAAAATATTTACTTATATTTTTCATTTTAAAAAATATTTTCCGGTTGTAAACACACAATTATATTTAAAAATTGCGAGATAAATTCTCGAATTTCTCCATCCAGAATAGAAATATTTTTTTAGTCTTTAAATTTACAATAGTTAAATCACAATTCTTACAATTTGCCGTCCTCTTATCAATACAAAACTGACAGAGAATGACCACTTCTAAATAAATAAGGGGAATTGAGAATCCACCTGTTTGCTTCATTGCCCTTGGGACTAATGTTAACCAGTTTTCCTCACAACTTAGTGTTCTTACCCTTCTAGATCTAATCTCCAAATGAATCCCAGAGTAAATAAACAATGAGATATTCGTTTCTGTGATCTGTTCACATTCTGAGAGTGCAATACCCTCCGTCATTTCCAATTGCTCCCTAGTTCTAGTTCTTAAATAATCTTACGAATTTGATTGGGGATGATATTATGCACTGGAAATTCATATTGTCAGCGTATCCTAATATGAATTTAAATCCGCTGCAATGTTGCAAATACCATGTGGTCCGTATTGTTCCGTTTTCCTGGGATCGTTAGGATTGAATGAGAATCTCTTCATAAAGTTCGCAAACATAAATTTATTATTTTGTAAATTCTTCAGGCGTATACACAAATTAAAACATAAAAGACGTAACAACTGTCTTCTATACAGCAGAAAATTCTAAAAACACAAGTCAGGATACCAGAATTTTCTATACAATGCATGCCAATTAACGCAGTTTCAACACATTCAGTTCTCACTAGGAAATTGAACTGAGTTCCAATGCCAATGTCAGGTATATTTATAGATTTCCAAAGCGTCGTCTACAGGTCAGTCACAGCAAGATATTTCTAGAATCTTCGAGAAAGGTTTAGTCGGCAAGTTGGCGAAATATCGCCAAATCCGGCGACCAAAATAAGTCACAAAATCCATCGCCAATGTGGCGATAACTCTTAAATTTGGCGAGATTCCCATAGACTCCTATGTTAAATACATAGCTATAGGAGCTCTTCCATAGAAGCCATTTTAACGGGAAAAAATGCAATATTTACAGAATTCATAACAATATTATACTGTAAAACGAAGTCAGGCCTACTGCATTAATTCACGATAGCTTCAGCTAGATAAAGTTACTATTTTAAATTGTATTACTATTAATACAGTATATTTCCTCTGTTGACATGTTGCGGTTATTCTCGAACTGCTTGGCAATAATTTGTGTGTTTATAGGTTCCATATTTTACAAGTACACTTGCGCTAAATAAGCATCAAATGTTTTTGAAATCAAAGTTAACTAAACAATTAAAAATTAAACCTATGTAATAATAAGAAGAATTAAGACTTTGTAACTCTCTTAATTCTTATTATTATTATACAGGGTATCACTATGTAATAAGATGAAGAATTGCACACTATGTAACTCTCCATGTAAGACACTATGTAACTCTCTTAATTATTATTATTACACTCTCAAGGTGTCTCTAAAAATTTCCGAAATTAAACTTGTTAAATTATTTTAATAAGTCATTTCTGTAATATAAATAATGCAATCATATAAATGACTATTAGTTTATATAATATTGTAAAAATTTATTTTATGAACTAATTTTTTATCAGTCATTAATCAAAGCTTCAAGATATTTTAACCGCTTATTTCTGAAAAACATATTTTGATATTCATTTATGCTTCGTTTCGTCTGAAAGCAATTTAAAAAATGCTTCAGAAATAGCATTTGTTTTGTGAATGTTATTGACAATTTTTCATCATCCCCTCTACTAGAAAAAAAAATAAAAATGTTACCAATAGAAAAGATATTCCTCACGATATTTAAATTACCTAATGTAAATCTCTGAATAATATTTTGCTTTCACTAGAAAATTTTTGAATTACTTTCAGTATAGATAATCATTATGTTTAAAATATAAGTAATCATTAACAGCTGTTTTTGCGTTTGAAATTTTACTCCCGATGCATAAAATTATGTATTTGACAAAGCTTTTTAAATGGAATAACTGCTAAAGTGTTTATTGATTAGAATTACAGCAGCCTGGTTTGTTCATGAATTAAAAAATAATATTTATGTGCGTAGATAGACCTATACATTATACACTAATGTGAATTTATTGCGTTTATTACTTTTAAATGCTATTTTTAAAAAGTGCAAGTATTTCCCTCGAGCCATACAAGTAAAATATGTGTATAAAAAATTAAACTCAAAGTATGAAAATTGAAAAAAAATCATTTCAATTTTACGAATGTTTTTGACTACCGTAAGACGGACTTTGTGACTGCAGGGGTAACTTTGTGAAACATAGGAATTTTTTGGTATTTCGGATCTTTCGCTAGGCCCGTGATACCGAATATGCAAAGAGCAGCGCCAGCAGCTTGCCCGATATACAGAGACACCTAGTGGTCAGTGTCCGAAGCTTCTGTGTGCCATTTGTCTTCGCTGGTCAGTGTGGTGTTCAAATGTGTTGTCAAGCTATTGACCGAAACTTCGGAAACTTTGTGTGCTGAAGGCTAACACCTTATACAATCAACTACCACAGTTAATTATTTTTATTATCAATATGTTGCTTAGATTGTAAAACAATATAACTTTGGTGTAGTGATATTTCTGAGAGATATGAGAACATAACCGAAATACCGGGAGGTGACGGGGTTACTTTGTGACACATTGACACTGTCACAAAATAACCCGCAAAGTAGACCCATCTCCTCCAGTCGCTCGGTGTTGCATTTTTCCGTCCTCTAAAGTACCACTGGAGAGGAAGAAGTATTGACTACCTCGGAATAAAACTACCCGAAGGATCAGAATGTACCGAAAGACGAATTTCCTCATCTTCTCAATGAACTGAGGGCTGTCCTGGGCACCCAAGATCTCTTTGATGTCAAAGATATAGATTAAGCTATCCAATATTTGTAATGGGTACATATAATTGTGTATCAAGCTCTTGATATGCGTTTTACTGTCTAACTTTGTGTCAAGTAATTTTTCCTCTTGGATTTCCAGGCGAAAGCACAGATGTCAGAAAGTAGCCCCACTCGGCGGGGCAACTTTGTGACACATTTTAACTTTAATTTCTCAATGGAAATCAAAGTTCCGGGTTAGCGCAATATATTACTACATAAGGAAAGAATTTACCAATGTGTTGCAATTGTTCGTTTTGGACTGCTTCTAAAATTGATCGTCTAACACAGTAAAAATCTTAAAATCCACCCCAAAGTCCCCGTCTTACGGTACTAAATAAAAAATTTTAAATTCATATTTTCTAATTTTCATATATTTTTATAACCCAAATAAATCTTTTAACATAAAGATTTTAATAATAAGGAAATTAACTGATATCGTGGAGAGGATTATTTTTGTTGTCGTGTCTATGAATAGTGCAGAAGAAGAAAAATTTCTAGATGGAACCTAAGTCTGAATAATAGCAGCTGCCAAATCAGGTGCTTGTATACTGAAGAGTTCTTGCTGTTACTAAACGAGTTTGAAAAGGGCAGCCACAATTGCTGGCCAGTCAAAGATATGTTCTGGAGAAAGCTGGGTTTCTGAACCATTTCTACAGTTGTTAAAGAATTAGGGTGGATTTTCATGTCCTCAAAGTGATTAGTTCTTAGTCTATCTATTCAAGAAGCAATTGTGTGGATGGGGGCAATAGAGATTATTGCAACAATGGAGATGATGGGCAACCATGTTTGATATCCTAGACCAGAGTTCCCAACCTTTTTCAGCTGGCGACCGACCTTTCCTTATCGGAATACCTCCGTGGTCCATCGGTCCATGGTGGAGTAAAAAACCTTATTTGTATCGTATCCCTTCCTTAAATATATATAATTTACTATAAAATATTGAATATATATATATATGTATATATATATATATATATATATATATATATATATATATATATATATATATATATATATATATAGATGGATAGATAGATAGATAAATATATATATGCTTTTTTGAAGATACAGTTTGATTATTGATAAACAATTTGTGTTCTGATTTGAAAATGGTTGATAAAATATAAGCACTTTGTAGCAAAACAGTTATTTATTTAACAATAGATGTATGTTTGCAATATATGCAACAAGTGGTTTCATACTCACTAACACGTGTTCCTAGGTGAAGATAAAAACAATTATAAAAGTACAAAAAGACCATTTTAATTTTCCAGGCAAAAAACAAATCGTACAGCTTTGATATAATTACAGTTAAGAAAATTGTTATCACAATCTATCAATATGTAAAATTGCTGTTTTTAAGTAAGTTTCGATTTTTCTTATCTTTTTTGATGGTTTATTCCATGGTTTCTGATAGTTTTAGGATCGAGTCGCGACCCACCTGTAACCCTTCTGAGACCCACCGGTTGGGAACCTCTGTCCTAGAGATTTCAGTGATAGTTAAGTGCCACACATAAGGCATTTTATGGCATTGTCTAATTCTAAATTCATTTTGAATTATTATTACTCGCACAACAAGTATATATAAGTTGCCCTTTCAGAGAGAATAAAAAAATCTGAACATTGAGAAAATTGTTATAGAAATACTTAAAATATACCTATGAAACCGAACTTCTGAACACTTAATGGTATCAACTAGTCAAATTAGATATCACTTATTTAATTATTTTATAAATTTATTGATATCAAGTTCCTCTTGCGCATCACTTGCGTCGAACCACTTTCTAGTTGAAATCAGAAAATGATTACAGGAATTAGAAATTCTAGATAAGAGAACGTTGTGATAAATGTAAATAAAGCTTGAAAATGTTTGAAAGGAAAACAAAAATTACATAGAAATTTAAAGGTAACCTTTAGTGTCCCGAAAAGACGTTTATTGTGTACTTGAGTCGAACTTTATCTGCTGTCTGAAAATATGAGTCTCTTATAAATTAAGTCTAACTTTATAACATTTATTTGTATTTTCATTTACACACAAACAGAGGAGTATTTTAGATGAAGCTGACAAGATTCTACGAGCAGTCCTTTGAAAGAAACAATTCTCACGTCTTGATTGTGATACCGCATCGGTGTCGGTACTTTACATCTACATTCGTGAAATTTGTCTAGAGTGAATATTATAATTCCATATTTGTTTTGCTTGAAAGTGGACAGTTCCATGTTATGAAGTCTCTTACCGGATAAGAAACTGTCTAAGAAACGGGCCTAGAGTCGCTTCTCTCTTAAAAATGCACCTTACTTCAGGAGGCAACGAAAAGAATTTCAACCGCTTAAATTAGGAGCTAAACGGGTAATTTATTTTGCACAACTAACAGCACTTTATTTCTTTGTAGGCAAACTTTGTAATACCTGTTTATTAGGGTTAATAGGACATTCTTACATCATATAGATGTGTTCATTAGACAATGAAGTTTATACAGTTGGCATAATTCATTAAATAGTTCTGTCTCAGTCCTTAGATAGGAGTCACATTTTCCCATTCTTTTAAAGCATTTAACGTGAAACTTGTTTTGAGACAAAGGAGTCCCAAACAAATACTTATTTTACACACTTCTACATAAAGATGTCCTAAAGATGATCTTTATCTCGTATTCCGTAACCATATGTTAAACGTGTTTAGTTTTGTTTTTTTATTGTCAAATGCTTAACAAAAGCAGAAGAAAATGTCTGTATATAAATCTGTCTTAGAAATGTATCTCAAAAATCACCCCATTTTAATGAGCTTAGCCCCCTTTGGTGCTACTTGTAACGTAGAAATACAGAATAACAGATAGAGCTTTTTTTTCACTCGTCAGTTTCAAAGTAAATGCTGGGAGCATTAAATTAGACATTCTAAAAAAAAACATTCTAGAGAGATATTCTTAAAGGCAAAATCCAGTTGGTATAAAACAAACAAAAACAACACAAAATTAGTTTCTTTAAGATGTCAGAGAGACACAATTTAATTTAGATCTAATACCTATCAACATACGCAAAAAAAAATAGAAATTATTCAAATTTCCCCAAAGGAAGTCGTGAAATTTCTAGCAACATTTTCTTTGTAAAAGAAGGGTTTTCTTCTTTAATGATTATACCGGGACTTTGTAACTTCATTCTGATAAAATATAATAAAGCATCTTGATAAACAGGTAGTAAAAATCTGACAAAAAAATCGATTTCAATTTATTCTTCAAGAAAATTAACTCGATAAAATGAAAACAGTCAAGGCCAGCTTTTCTTGGAACTTAATTAAATCTTTAAACTTTATTTTCTTACTCTAGACAAAATTTAATGTAAATGGGAGAGATAGCATTAAAATTCTAATACACTGTTTTGTACAAAGTTCCTGATGCGACCGGTTATCGAATATAACATCTCCTAAATGGGTGTTTTAAGATTTTTTTTTCTTTACCATTGTTGTAATTTCTTATTATGATAAAAATCCCGCAACAGTTTTTTTTTTCTCTTTTGTAACGTTTTTGAGGTGATTAATAAAGTCTGTAAAATTTGACCCAAATTTTAAAAAAAACATCAGTTGATGTTTCATGTCGAAAGTGTTCTTTCACGTTTATAACTACGCACTTTTAATCAACTTTTGTTAATTATGGTTAAATTTTTCCTTCATTTATACTGAATGTAATTCATTTTAATTTTTTTTCATATACTATGCAGAATTTTTCTTTGAAAATAAAACTTTTAGATGACAAAAAGATATATATTGTTACGAATTTTAGGAGTCTATGGTAATCTTGCCAAATATGAGAGTTATCGCCAAATTAGCGATAGATTTGGTGACTTATTTTGGTTGCCAAATTTGGCGATGTTTCACCAAATTTGGCGATATTGTTAGCGCCAAATGTTCGCAAACCTTCTGGACCTTTTCAGAAGGTTCTGGAAATATCTCGCTGGTTGACCGATAGAGGGCGCTTTGGAAGTCTCTAAATATACCTGACATTGGCATTGGAACTCAGTGTGTTCTTTTCTGCTGAGAATTGAATGTATTAAAAGTGCATTAGGCGTATATTGTATTGAAGAGTCCTGAGATGTGTTTTTAGAGTTTTCTGTTGCATAGAAGACAGTTGATATGTGTTTCCTGTTTGAATTCGTGTATGCGCCTGAAGAATTTACAGAATAATAAATTTTATTTTGTGTACACTTTCTAGAGAGATTATATCCAATCCTATCGAACCCAGAAAACGAATCAATATAAACTTGAATGTACCATATAATGTTACCATATGATAAATAATTAGATATTTTGATGCACACGATATAAAACAAAAAAAAATCGCAGGTAATGCATAATTTTGTTTCCATCTAGTTTTCTTTTATTTTCCCATCCCCAATTTCTCAAAATTTCTTCGTAAAAGCCTTTCTTGAAGAAGCATTTGTAAACTAAATGACACTATGTCGTCAGACTATTGAAAATAATTGTAAAACAAGTTGAAAAATATGCATTCATAATCAGATAAGAATTATACCAGATGATTCAGAGTATTATCCTTCCTCCAGTTTCCTATTTTATATTTCATCTACACCTATGGGTAAAATATTTTAGGTCATTACAGTCGATAGATTTTAAAATATTTAAAGTAGCCTTGCTTACTATGTTGCTTACTATTTAAAGTAGTACCTTGCTTACTATATAAATTTCTTCGTAAAAGCCTTTCTCGAAGAAACGTTTCTAAACTAAATGACACTATGTCGTCAGACCATTGAAAATAATTGTAATACACGTTGAAAAATATGTATTCACAATCAGATAAAAATTATACCAGATGATTCAGAGTATTAGCATTCCTCAAGTTTCCTATTTTAATATTTCATCTACACCTATGGGTAAAATATTTTAGGTCATTACAGTCGATAGATTTTAAAATATTTAAAGTAACCTTGCTTACTGTATTGCTTATTATTTAAAGTAGTACCTTGCTTACTATATAAATTTCTTCGTAAAAGCTTTTCTCGAAGAAATATTTGTAAACTAAATGACACTATGTCGTCAAACCATTGAAAATAATTGTAATGCAAGTTCAAAAATATGCATTCACTAGCTGAAAACCCGCACTTCCCTACGGAGTACATTCAAATTAAATAAAATGGTCAATGTATGCAATTAATGCCAATATATATATATATATATATATAATAAATACGACGATCAATATATACAATTGATGTAGAAAAAAAAATATATATTTATAAAAAAATCGTAAGGGATATTTTTATGGACAAAATAATGTCCAATCGTCTGCCGCATTAGCAAGAAAAGAAAATATTTTTTGTCTATTTAGTTGTTATGCACGTGACGATAAATTTATATAAAGTACCAGATAAAAGAAATCCCGTGATCGGCATTTAATAAATTAAATTCTTAAAATGAATGTTTAAAAATTTACCAAAAATCAGAAAATGGAAGTAAAGATTTGAAAAAGATTTCATTTTAAAAGAATTTTTATGATCTTTCTCGTGATATAAATTTTATAACCCTCAAAGTATTATTTTAAATGCAAACTTAAAAAAAGTTACTAAAACAGCTTAAAATTTTAATTTAAAAAAATCTAAGAAGAATTTTTCAAAAATCTTTCTTAGTGCACCCCTACACCATAAGAAGAATCTCCATGCAAAATTTCAGCCCTTTAGGTCCAGCGGTTTGGTCTGTGCGTTGTATGTCAGTCAGTGAGTCAGTTACGGAACTGTTTTATATATATAGATAATCAGATAAAAATTTTACCAGATGATTCAGAGTATTATCATTCCTCAAGTTTCCTATTTTAATATTTCATCTACACATATGGGTGAAATATTTTATTTCATTACAGTCGATAGATTTTAAAATATTTAAAATACCTTGCTTACTATATGGATGATTAATATCATACTATAGGAATGATAACAAACTTATATAATATTTTGTTGAATGAAGAAACAAACTGATTTAAAATGAAGTAGAAATATGGAAATAGGCTTATAAAACATTTCAGATTTATGAAAATAAAATTTTATTACATATGTTTGAAAATAAAATGCATGCAATTATTTATTTTTAAAGCAGCAAAGCTTTCTAATATGTCAGCAGTAATTGCATCTTCTCTCAAACCAAGAAAACTTAACGGCATTTTTAGAAC
Organism: Dolomedes plantarius; assembly: GCA_907164885.2. Lineage (NCBI taxonomy): Eukaryota > Metazoa > Arthropoda > Arachnida > Araneae > Dolomedidae > Dolomedes > Dolomedes plantarius. The sequence goes on along the minus strand of OU015491.1, from coordinate 50,960,946 downwards.
TCCATAGAATGCTCCAGCTTTTACAAATACATAGGTGCGATTTTCAGATCTGTTCAAAAGGCAATTCCGCATGACACAGAACTTTTCGAAAACTATATCCGTAGTCAGGTGCTTCCTTGCGGTGTGATTTAGATCTCACCTCGCAAACACCGAGAACAGTAATTCATTTACTACAAAGCAGCTCTGGTATTTAAGCCATCTAATCGAGTTTCTACGTTCAATTCTTTCATTCAACTCTTACACATAAGTGCTTCAACTTAACATTCCCACTGAAGAGTAACAAAGAATTTACTGACGTCAGTCCAGAAGACTTGGAAAAGGTAGTATATAAATTATCATTTGACGATAAAATTTAATTAATGATGGAATTAAAATTGAGAATGATTAAGATTTATATAAAATCGAATCCCGTTATAACGAACTTCAAGAGACTAAAGGTTTTGTTCGCTTTATCCAGTGGTTCGCTATATCCGAACCATTAAGAAAAATGCTAGAGTTTACAAAATGTATAATTCATTAGTTGCAATGTGTATTCAATAATGATGTATTAAAAAATGATAAAATCTAGTAAAAATGATCATTAATGAATTAAATCGACTAAAATCGATAACATTAAACTGACACAAAACTAATGAAATTATGTTCAATATGACCAACATTTTTGTTTGTTATAACCGTGAGTTCGTTATATACCGAGTTCGCTATAACGGTGTTCGACTGTATACAACAGATGACAACGACTGAGAGGATGAAGTAATAATTAAATTAATGTTATTTATATATCAATTCTGGAGATTAGAGTGCAAGTCGAGTTTGAACATAAATGAGTAATATTGGTACAAAATTAGTACCAATAAGACAAAATCAGTGGGGAAAATGCAAAAACACATTTATACTAAATTTCTTGCGGTCATGAGCTTAGTGGAGTAATTTTATATGTAAAAGAAGTAGGTGCTAATTAAGTCCCCTAATTAATAAATAAGCACAAATTTAAGTAGTTTCATGTAATATTCAAATAAAGGATAAAAGTAGACTAAGTACGGCCCTCATACATAAGGTACGGTGTGGGATAAAAGGAAATATTTGCATAAACATATTCTAATATATTCTCTGAAAAGTGCGAATGTAGCTCACATATATAGGAACTTAAAGGAAATACCATGGGTTACTAAAACATGTTTGAATAATGAAAATTTCCATCATTCTATAAATAAAGTTACTTGAAAAACAATACATTCACAAAATATACAAAAAAACTTGTATTACGTTTGTCATAATTCATGTCCCCTTTAGCCCAAATACTGCAGTGAATGGATAGAGCTATATTCAACGTCCAATTTCTGTTCCATAAATTGGTAGCAATTAATAATTAATCTCTACATTCGTGCTCTCATTTCTGTCTCCCAGTCTCTATTAATTAGTAGAAAGCATCCAGAAAGTCATGTGTCTTTATTCAATAATATAATCTTGACATAAACATAATATCAATCTAGGATTACTATGTCCTTACAGCTAATATCTCACATCGATCTATAACAAATGATGACGGCGCTCCTCCCGTTAATCAAGTCTTGGAGTGAGTGATAACTTCGAAAAGGCACTCTCTAAGATTCAGGATCAGAATAGGAACACCAGTTAATAAAGTAGTATAAGGTCTCATCTTTCCTGCTTATTTGTTGTATGTTATCAACAGCTGAGCATGTAGAAAAAAAATAAGAAGCATTTTAACGTATAAATCAATGGCGAAGTTTAAAAAATGTTTAAAATTTGCTTTATGAAGAAATTTACTATTATTCAGACGTTGGCTATACTAAAACTTTGGTGTATAAATCATATCTTTAATAAAACTGAATATTTCTGTGCATAAACAAGTTATTTTTTACTAGAAATATATTATAGAAAAAGATAGAAATGAGTTTATCCCTTGAAATCCTGTTTATATTATTTAAAACAACCCTCTTCAAATACAATTCAGATAACAGGTCATAAAGTATGAATTTCGTTGCAAAATATCAGTATTAACCTTTTGACTCAGATTTAACTACGTTTCCGGAAACTAATGCCATACTTCTGCACATTAGTCTCCTGTAAAACAAAACAATATCTCCTGAACGAGATTGTCTCCTGACGAATTTTGTCTCCTGAACGACAAAACAACGTTTTTAAACAAATCAAACATTTTAATGCTTTTATTTTTTTGTAAATGTCTCTTATTATTTACTAGTTTTTAATTCTTTGCTCCGTTGAGATCTAAAGCTGTAACTTAACATACTGAAACAACAGAACGTGAAAGAATAAACAGAAAAGTCTCCTTTCTGAGCAGTATTTCTAGATGACAAAAGGTGGAACTTCAAGATTACCGCAACAACTTACAGCAGTAAACGTGTAATCTTTTATGACAAAATTAGATCTTCTGTTTGTGATTTTCAGCTTCAAATAGCGATTATTTTATATCGCAAGCAAAACGTGAAGTAACACCAATTATTTTTTTTAATTTCTAATATAATTTACTTAAATTCACTTTCATATTGTCATTCTTGCAAAATCTGTTCTTAATGTAGAAGCATCTCTATCAATGACATATTTAAGATAGTCGTTTATGGAGTATGGCAACATGTTCAGAAACAATAGGTTCAAAGGCGATTGTTCAATGATCATAGCATCTAATAAAAAATTCTCTTTCCGCTTAGTTTTGTAGAGACCAAATGGTCGAAAATCCTTTCTGGCTCCCATAACCAGAATGTGCTAGTTGATGAAGTTGTAAGGTATACATAAGATTCGATTCACAAGAATCGAACTTTTGAGTGAATGAATTAAAGAAGCTGCTTGAGATATGCTATTTTCGGCATACGCGCTTTGTATAAATACCAAGCAGCTTGATGAAGTGATGAGGTTGTTAAGGTTGATAGATAAGCGAGTTAGGAGAGCTACGAGGTAAGCAGCTCCAGGTGTTAACCGGCGCTTGTGCTTAGGGGGCCCAAAGTTTACGTGGCAGAACTGCTGGTTTGACTCTCTGCTGGTTTGTGAGTATTGCAATGTGTACTTTTATTGAATGCTAATATATATTCCGTACAAGTAGTACGTATGCTTATTGCTGTAAAAGCAAATTCTATATGTGCAACGAATTTAATAAACATTGTTTTGTGTATAAAGTGTGTTTGTATCAAATTCAAATTGAGTGCCACTTCAAATTATATAAACCCAAGTCTGGGTAGAAGTAGCAATTCTCTATAAAGTTCCATTCGAACTCTTAGATGTGACTAAGGATAAAAACTATAACTACTAAAGCGGAATCTATTACATAATGTATACACTCGTTTACAGGAGATTAGTGTAAAATGTCATATTCAGATGAAAATTCAGGTCATGACATTAATTTGTTTTCAAAATTAGAATCTGTTATTTTTCCACCACACATTTAAGTTAATTCGGTCATCTAATTAGGCCACTGTGCCCCAACTTCATTTCAGTTGCAAATCAAATTTCGAATTATCTAAGATTCATCAGGCATCATTAACATAAAACGTCTTTTATGTTAGAGAATTAAAAAACATAATTAAAGCAGATTTTTTCGAATAAAATTCTATCTCATAAATAATTCAAAGATGATTGACTACTGGTGAATTGAGGTTTTTGCTAGAGAGCATCACATAACCCCATTACAGATATAATCGAATCGTTTTAATGGGAATATTTTGAGATCAGAATCACAAACGGTGTGACATCTTTTAACAGCACACTTTGTTATCTAGCTTGATGCATTCGAAAGTCTGTCATTCGAGCAGAGACATCTATCAAAAATAATTTTCTACAAAAGATCTTACACCAAAATGAAGATTTTGTTTATTATTTGGAATAGAACCTCATTCTCAAAAGCCTCGTTATAGTAAATTAAACAAATAAAAAAATTCCGGTAGTCTCTTCTAACGAAACTACCGCGGGTTATTAACGTAGGATTATTTATCGTTGCTTACCTCGTTTGTATGTATATATGTATGTATGTGTTATGTATATATATGTATATATATATATATATATATATATATATATATATATATATGTACCTATGTATATAAATACATATATGTATGTCAAAATTTTGACTCATTTTGATACTTTTCTGTTTAACTGTTTACTGCTTGTCCAAGCGATACAGACTGGGTTTGTCGTGCTTCCAAAATTATAACTTGCGAGGTACGGACGGAGGTTTTATAGTCTGAAATTTTCCTTTTCGGAGGACCGTTATGGAGAAACGTAATCCTACGTTAAAATGTTAAATATGTATGAAAATTTGAGACTTTCAATACGTTTAAGTATCCTCCAAAATGGACATTAAGACACTTTCTTTCGTGTATCAAAAACTGTACTTGTAGAATATTGCAGAATTGGCTTATTCAGCTAGTCACAAAACCTACTTGTTTGCTTATTGGCTTACGAACATGATGGGGTCCCTGACAGAGGAAACCCCACCAAGGAAAAATGCCTCGTGACCCTTTTGAGACGATCCTGTCAGAGGCTGGGAATGCTGGAAATAGATATTTAACAACGCATCTAAAATAATTTTTTAAGAGAATACTGCCAGCACTGTACTATTTACATTTTAGGCGAAAAGCGTTTACATAATGTCATCAAAATACTGAATCATTATTCGGTCACGATTCCTTAACATGTATTTAAGGGGGTCCGGAAACATTTAAAATTTTTTTTTTATTTATTGAGTTAAAATTTCGAATTTTTTGTGATGGTTAACTAAATAATTTGTAAATAAAATCACATCATAAAACTTCCCAAAAAGTTTTTAAAAAATTTTAAAATTTAAAATTTAAAAAAAGTGGGGAAATTTAAAATCGTTATAACTCGAAATATTATTTGTCGAATTTCAATTTTTTTTTCATTCAATTAAACAGAAATGTATAGGTTTTAATTTTGATTCTGCATTTTTTTAAATATTAATTTTAAGAAATCAAAAATATTTAGATTAAAAATTTCAAAAAAAAAAATGATGTTACTTATTTTTAAAATTTATATTTTCAAAAGTAAATATTTTTTTAAATTTTCTGATTCAAAATTAAATCAAAATATTTGAAAAAGACATGGTCCAAGTTTGAACCTTTGTTTTTTAACGGTTCTTGACTTAAAAATTTAAAGATGAGAAATAGGGAAAAAACCCATCATGCAAAAAAACGCACTTGCAGGTTTAAAGAACGATTGTCCACTATTAGAATGTTGCAAAAAAAATTAATTTCTCCTGTTCTAATTAAGATAGAAACATGATTTGAACGTCATTTTAAGCGAAAAAGAACACATAAATTTTTAATGAAATTAAATTTTTTTTGAAAAATTTGAAGAATTTTGTGTCCTGGACCCCCTTGATCTCAAAAATGGGACATTAGAAAGGAGGAATACTATTTTGCAAAATAATTAAGCCTACTTTCTGCTTCGTTTATATTTATTAAGTTATGAACTCAGAACAATTAAATTAAAGGTTGTGTAGATCACTTTTTTTGGTAAAATAATATCTTTCGAAAAGGTTTAAGCCTTTCTTTATATCTGATTAAATACCTAATTTTTAAAAAAGCTATATCTATTTTAGCCTCAGATCAAAAACCTTGAAATTAGCGGGAAGAAGTACAAGTTCAGTCAACATCGGAAAATATTTTTAAGCGTGGGATTTATATATTCGATTTAACAATCAATTGGTTTGCTACGTATTTTAAACTGCATGCGGGAGGGCAAATAAACGAAAGCTCGAAGTATTAGGATAGACTTTCTATTGCATAATTGTTCGAGAAAAATGTTATAAGATAGCAATTTCAGGTTATTTATTTATATATGTATATGGCTGTAAATAAGGGTCACCAAATATGAGATTATAATATTTTTTTCCATTTAGCGAATGAAATTTTAGTGGGTGGAAAAATATAAAAATGTTATTTTTTTCTGAAAGAATAATTATATAATATGAATTATAAAAATGTTCATTTTCCTCACAAAACAGGTTTCTGTTTAGAGTATAATACAGGGTCATTGAAAAAGTTTGGACACATTTCAAAAGTTCATAATTCTAAAAGAAATTGAGCAAACGCAATAATATTCTTTTCAAACAACTTGGCAAGTGTCGAAGATTTTTAAATGTAACTGGTACGCAACCGTGATATGGAACGCTGCGCAGAAGCGATGCAAGGTGGAAGAGGTCTTCGTTCGGCTTTCCGTCAGTGCAATGTCGACCGTTTAGGAGAAACTCAATGGGTGTTGTGGTTAGAAGAGTACAAATCTGGGGTTACGTCAAGAACATCGTTTACAGCGTAAAAGTACCGGACTCGACACATTTAAGGTAGAGAATTGTCGATGCAATTGCCACAGTGACGCCAGACATGCTCCGTAACACCTGGTTAGAGTTTTATTATCGACTTGATATGTGTATAGCAACCAACGATGCTAATTTTGAAACTTATTAAGGTAAAATTCTATTAAATTCTGCACATTACACAACGAAACAATTGTTTGTATTATAATTATTTCATTAAATATGATTATATGAAATGTGTCCATCCTTTTTCGATGACCCTGTATTATACCTATATCGGATTTCTGAGTTTACAGTTTGATTAATTATAAATGTAACTTAAAATAACATTTTATATTTTATTCCTATGCTTCGATTTTGTACATACACTGCTGGCCACCCAAATTGCAACACCAAGAAAGACAAGAGATATCACAACAAAATTTATTTTGTAGATAACATGTTGACCAAGTATCAAATGATTAAATTTATTGACTTCTGTGAAGTGTGGTTCCTGCCAAAATCAGTAGCCAGAGTAGCCGCCATTGTTGGAGATCACCGCTGCCACACGCCTCGCCATTGATTCAAAGAGACTTTGGATGAGTTCTTGGGGTACAGCAGACAAAGCAGCTTCCACACGTTGCCAAAGTTGATCTGCTGTGGCAGCTGGGGATGGAATCTGGGTCAATCGTAGAGCAACCATGGACCACATGTTTTCTATCGGCGAAAGATCCGGAGAGCGAGGCGGCCAGGGAAGCAATTCAATCTGGCGATTGACGAAGAACCGTTGGACAATGCGTGCCACGTGTGGTCGCGCATTATCCTGTTGAAATATGGCTGTGGGCAAGCCCTGAAGGTAAGGAAAGACAACTGGCTCCAACACCTCGGAGATGTATCGCTGGCTGTTTAAAGTACCGGCAATGCGTACTAGAGGTGTGCGAGAGTGATATCCAATACCGCCCCATACCATAATACCCGGTGCAGGACCAGTGTGGCGGTGCATAACGCAGCTGTTCAGCATCCTCTCTTCACGGTGTCTCCAGACACCATGCGACACATATGCGACCATCGTGGTGTTGCAGACAGAAGCGTGACTCGTCAGTAAAGACAATTTCATTCCATTCTGCCGTCCACATCCTTCTGTCATCGCACCATTGGCGGAGGAGACGTCTGTGGTTCTGCGTCAAGGGTAGACAAAGCAATGGACGTCTTGCGGAAAGACCACTCTGCTGTAAACGGCGTCGAATGGTACGCGCAGACACTGAATGATGTGTTACAGACTGCTATGGTTCGTGATGTGACTGAGCGATCCGTCACTGCCATGCGCACAATTTGCCTGTCATCACGTGAAGTGGTGCACTGAGGTGGATGCGATCGAACACGCCGGTCCGTCGTACCCTCCTGCATCCAACGATCACATATTCGCATTACAGTTGTTTGGTTTCGTCCAACACAACTACCGATTTCCCTGAAAGATAATCCACAATCTCGGTAGGCCACTATCCTTCCTCTGTCGAACTCGGATACTTGTTCAAAAGATGATCGCTGTTTTCGACGAGGCATAATTGATCGTTTTTTTTTAAACCACAAGAAGAACACAATTACCGAACTTGAAATCGTCAAAATCTCCAAGCCTTAAATAGCGCTTTGAAGTGGCGCTACAGGCGCGCGTGATGTGCGTCTGCGCTGAAATTCTAATCATTTGCATATCTCACCTCCGCTAATGCATGTTGTAAATTTCATGTTATTTGCATGTTTCCTTCAGGGTGTTGCATTTACAGTGGCCAGCAGTGTATATAGTAACGTCTATAGGAAGGATCCCTGTAAAGAAAGTTTCGTTAAGGGGATAGTGGACCTTTCAAAACGATTTTTGAAATTTTTACCACAGAGACATGAAATTTTGTATATATATTCATTAAAGTATAACAATATTAAACACCTTATAAAATTTTATAAATATTTAAAAAAAATATTTTATAATTAAAAAATTTAAATTAAATTACCCTTCTTTAAAATGCTCCTTGCGACTCAATTTTAAACTTTTCCCCTTAATTTTGCATTTATATTGCTTATAAATACTTTCTGAACAAAGTTATGTATTTTTTTGTACTTTCGTTGAATAGTTAATTTTTAGAAAATATTTTTATGCTTGTACTCTGAATTTTCGAGAAATTTTTGTACTTTTCTACACTAAAGTTAAACTTTTATAACCTAAATGACCTCGAATCCTAAAATGGATACATAACTTTATTTTGATGTATTACAGGAATCTTTATTATAAATTTCATAAAATTTCGTCAAAAATTATGACGCGAGGAGCATTTTAAAGACTTGCAAATCTGGAAATTTCTCATTTTGTGAAAAAGTCATTTAAACGATAATTTTTTAATCTACCTTTAATACTTACTACTCTAAAGCCACCAATTTTTCATTTTTCTTTTCACTATACATTTTAAATGCATTTCATTCCAATATTTACATGTTTTTAAAATATTAATACACCCCCCAAAAAAATTCCAATTTTTGCACGATTTTTGGTAATTTGAAAGTCCACCATCCCCTTAATGGCTAATATATGTATTTATTTAGAATACCTGGAAAATTTAGCTTACTTATTCTCTGATTTTCAGAGCATAAATTTTGTATTTATTGCCCTAACGTGGAAACACTAGTCAGTTGACTACAACAGCAGATTTAGGATTTTAAGCGCATAAACCAAAATTTTCCTTAAAGTTTCAGTATAAATTTAATGACACCAAAATTATTTTCCTTCCTCTTAAATTAACAGTTTTCTTGTTTGGTATACCTCAACCATTTTTCAATTTTCTTTTCTGACATTTGGCAACATTTCTGCATGAATAGCTGTTTCGCTGCTCTTCTTTCCGCATAAGGATGCGCTTACTTTGATGATTTCAAAACCCGAACTGAGTTTCAATTTGAGTTTTAACGAACTCATAATTAGTGTGGTGAAACAATCGCATCTAATGATCTTAAAGATTAAAGGACAGGGCGCATTTGTTGGCTGAAAATTAGCCCCCGCCATTGATAATTATTATGGATTTAAGAATCTATTTCCTTAATTACATTTATTTGTTTATTAACTGAAATAACTTATTGCCTTAACTGACTGACAGGTTTAGATATGTTTGCAATGCACTTTCAACTCTCTCTTCCTGCTTTAAAAAGGAAGCAAATAGATCCTTTCACAATATTAAAAGGACAAATATTTTTGTCCCGAATTCCTCTAATGGAATTTTCTACTTTTAGGTATCGGTTGAGACCTATATATATATTTCAATCATTCTTCCTGTGGAAAAAAATTGTGCCTTATTCCAATACGTTTATTTGATAAAATACTGAACAGAATGTCATGTAATACATTTATTACTTTACAAAATGCTTATGCAGAATTGTGGAATTTTTTCTATAAAATATGATGCATGTTTCAGTTTCTGGGCTTATTTTAAGTGTTAAAAATTTAATGATAAATATGTGTAATCTTTATCGTAAAACTTATTAAAATGATTGAAGCTGCCTCTCACAAATTAGAATATAAATGAAAAATAATTATAATATAAATTAAAAATAAATGTTAAGTGTTACACCGCTATAGGTTTCAAAGGGAGATGATTGATTGCTTGTACGTGACACTTAACTTAATTTGCGTTGTTCCTTTTCAGAGATAACGCTTTAAATTGTACTACATAGGCAAGCGTAGAAGATTTAGCAACCGTGTGCCTATTATTTTAGATTTATGTCATCCCTTTGAAGTAAAAGGCTTCGTAACATTGCCTTTGACATGAGATAAAAGGAAGTTTTTTCTGATGATACAACAAAAAATTTGTATTCCTGAAAAATATTTTTGTAACATTCTTAAGTCAAACTTGATGCTTCGCACCGTTCAAGGGGGAGAGATAGAAATTACATCCATATTTTGTAACAATCAGTTAATCTCCTCATTTTAAAATAATTTAGTTTTACGGTGTGTGTGATATTTTTACAAAAATATGCTAATTCTTTCGTATCTGTAGTACACTTCCTGTACTTAAAAAATAATCACTTATAATAAAGCACCTGGTGTTAGAAAACAGATACTTTTAAAACCTAATTTTTCATCAACATGCCGCAATTTTACTGATATATTCTGGCTAAACGAATGCTAATTCCTATTCATTAAGTCTTAATAATATAATAATACAAAATAATAATATGATTTATAAAAAATAATTTCGGACAAAGAAAAGGGAAATGTTAAACTTACAAAAGTCTACAGATTTCCAGTCGAAATTTTATATTCTTTTTTTAGGCACAATTTTTTTTTTTTGCTTATCAAAAATTTACTTCCTTTATTCGCCCACATCCCAATTTAAAAATATAATACGTTAGCCTTTAAAGAACCCCAAAACGGGTCAGAATCTAGAGAACTGCCGAGAAGCAAACTAAGAGAAATCGATTTGTAATAGGTAAAGTATATTTTTTTCTCAAACGTTGAAACAAAATGGTGCTGAAATCCATTTCTACAGCCTACGTCATAATAGAAGCTACGTTGCTATCAAAGAGGGTAAGGGGTAATCGATGTTCGTAATTAACGCACGTGGACTCTTCCTCTAAGAGGTACTTGCGGTGTCGGATAACAAAGGCATTCTAAAAAGTAAATCATCAGCACTTTAAAAATATTCAAAACTCATGGTTTAATCAGAGGATTTATGTTAAAAAAAATACACATACGCAGCATTTTAAACAGACTTTTACTCGATGAAGGTAGTTCTTTTTCTTAAATTGCCAATTTTCTCCTAACCAAATTTGAATCACGCAAAGCAAGTTCTTCTGGGTAGCGGCATACGTTTACTAGTCACCAGTAAAAATACAATAATATAAGTAACTGAATATCGTTGTTTCGTTAGCAATATCAATCTGAAAAGCCCATAATGATAGCTAAACATAGGTACACGGCATCTGGTAAGTGTGATGGAAAATGAGTTTGATATAATCATAGTTTCAATTTAAGAAGTAAAAAACGAACTCCTTCTTTGGCGAATTTACCTCATTTCTCTTTTTTTTCAAGTTTCGTATAATCTTCGATGTTAAAATTGCACTTCACGAACAAGGAACGCATTATTAAGTAAACCAAATACAAATATAATTCGGAGTTGCTTTAACGAGTTATTCCAACTCAAGAATTTTCTAAAAGAAATACAACTGAAAGTCCTTTTCCTACGATTTAAAAATCATGCACGTCTAAAAAAATTCTTACTTTTGCAGATTAATGTATTACTTACTTATATTATTGATTCCAGTTTCAGAGTAAAGTTGTTCATTAAAAAAATATATAATTCTCTCCTCAAATGTTTTTTCGCGCATTTCAAGTTTCATTTCTTGAATACGCGTCATATGTCATGTTTATTTCCTTAAGATAAACTACTTAGGCATTAAAATACTTATCAAGCTTCACCTATTTGCATATACAAGCTGTAACCATGAGCGAACACAAGCTTTCGAATTCAAACTTATATTTTATTATCTTATGCACATTACTTTTCTTATAGTAAATGTGATTGTGGCTTTCATATAAGTTTATGTAAGGATCCCCCTTTTATTCTTCCCGAAAGTGATTTTCACGGCATTTTTTTCGAAATAACCTGTGTAAAAACATGAAAATTTATTTTACTCAAATATAGAGAAATCGTATTAATAACGGGCATCTTGTGCATTAATCTTGCACACAGCTATCTTGTATCTTTACCTGCTAACATCTACCATCGAGCAAAGCATACATTTTATCTCATCGCTTTGCCGCCTACATTGTATGCAGTGGGCTTGAGTTCATAACCCAAATAAAGCGTGGTCGTTACCATGTTAACCCTTCGTAGGGAGCAGTGTTGGCTATGAAAGGTTAACACACTGTTTGTGCTAAAATTGTGCTCTCATGATAAAGTAGCCAATAACACTTAGTGGTGAATAACAAAAGACGAATGTTTCTCGACAAGTGCCTCCGCATTATAAAAATAAATCTCTTCGTATTTTCAAAATAACCATTGATCTCAAAACATAATTCACAAAAAGTTGTTTTTTATTTAGAATATTTTTCGATAGTTATTTACGCAAGTAGTTTCTTTCGGTGATAACATGTTCCACATGTACCAGTGAGAAATAACTAAATAGATTAGATCCCAGTTTAATATCTGGATACTATTGAGAAACTTATTCCAAGATTCAATGCTGAAAATATCCTTGGAGAGTGCTCAAATACTGCAAGATAAGAATAATTCCCTTAACTTTCAACTTATAAACGTCAGAGGCCTAAAGTGCAACCGGCAGTTTTATTCCACTGTGATATATATAATCTACTTTAAGGTAAAATATTTAGCGTTATTAAGATATACTTGAAACCGCAGACAAATAAAAATTCATTTATCCCTGACATTTTGTCGTTTTGAAGCTGAGCCCTGTAAAGTGGAACACTTTGATGGGAATTTATGAAACGGAAATATATTTTTTTCCTTGATAAGGCACATTTCTGAAAGGGATCTTAATTTTTCTAGAGTAATTTGTTTCTAAAAATGTCATGTTTACTCAGTTGGAATGTTTCACTTGTAGCAGCATTGTTGAATGTTCAAATTGTCGAAAGGATTTTGGCATCCACGCAAACTAGTATTACTGTGTTCTATTAAAAAAAGGGTACCCCATTCTAAGCATATTTTGCTTCATAGTTCAAACATAAAAATATTTCAGTACAGAAATTTTATGTTTATATTCTAGTTAGGCAACGGAATTCCCATTTCTAAGTAATTATTTTTTTCCTAATGTTGAGACACTTTGTCGCGAGACATTCGCCTTCGTTATTATTCCCCACGGTTTTTCTGGCTTCTCTATATGGGATTATCATTTAGAGAAGCCATCATGGCTTCCTATGATGGGGACAACACGGTAACGACCAGGCCTTATTCGGGATTTGAACCCAAGCCTACTGAGGGGTAGCTCCCAACGCTAACCACTATACCACGTGGGCGGTTCAAATCAATTATTGAAGGTCTTTTAAATGAATTAGATTTTTATTAACTGTGAAAGATTTACGATTACACAAAAATAATATATATCACTTAATTTCGATGTACAATAAACTTTTTAAACGCATCAAATAAGCAAACATTTTTGTCCAAGCGACTGATTAGCTTTTAATTTTAAATTAACGTCATGTTCCTCCTATAGTATATTTATGCTGTGTCCATTAACATTTCTAATTTGCCTCAACCAAATTAACCATTATGTGTCTTGACCTTATTACAGTTGTATCAAATATTTACAAATATGTTTCAGAATAAAACTCATTTTTTCTGCTTTTATCGTCCTGACAGAAATTTATAATATCTCTTTCCCGTCCTGCATATTTAGTCAGTTTTCTTCAGTGACGTTTATTTATGATTTTCTTTTTGATCAATAATGCTATTTTGTCCCCGAGTAATATATTTTACCCATCTAATTTAAGTCAAAATAAAACTGTAAATTGGAGTGTCAAATAGCAGGGTATGATACGATGAAAATTTATCATTAAGGAAAAAAAATAATAGATGAAAGGAAGATTAATATTTCAAATGGTATAAACTTATTGTGCAAAATTGCCATGGCGTTTTTGTTTGATAAGGAGAGAAAATAATCTGATATCGTCGGAATATGAAAAGTATATTACCAAATCAACATTTTAATGAGAGATATAGAAAAGAATTCCCATTATCAAATAGCATTTAAAAAAATCTATACTAAACGCGAATTTTATTTTACGCACGGATTCATTTTAATTTCACAACCGATTGCTCAAATTGTGCTGTCATAAGAGTAAGATGTCAAGTAATATTAAAACCTATGATTCTGTAAAGATTCTTAGTGTTTCACAGGAAATAAAAAAAATCTTTAAAGCGATATTTCATTTCTTTGTATTTTATTTTGAATAAATAACAGGAAGATAGAGCTTACTTTTAGCACCCTATTTTATTTAATGATCATTTTATGCTCTAAGCTGTAATCTTAACTTTATTTGCTTACGATACTTCAATGTTTTTGTTCGTTGTTGCACTTTTCTTACAATATATCCTAATGTTTTTTCTTTTACACTGTATTGAATATACACTCATGGACAAAAAAATTAGCGCACCAAGAAGGAGTCGTCAAAGTGAAACGAAATTTTACATACGTAATGACTACTTTGATATAAGTAAATGATAAGAAAATCAAAGAAAAAGGAAAATTTATTTCAGAGAAAAAGGCAAAAGAACGGAGGAGTTAATACTCCGTTGGACCCCCTCTAGCGCGAATGCACGATGCGATACGATCGGGCATTGAGTCATAGAAGTTCTGTATGATGTCTTGAGACATTTCGTTCCATATTTGCTGTAACCTTGCCTCTAGTTCGTTCAAACTCGTGTTATGCCCAACTCGTCGTTCCAAATGATCCCAGATATGCTCGATTGGAGACAAATCTGGGGATCGGACAGGCCAAGGAAGGGTAGTAACAGTGCGGAGACAGTCTTGTGACACCTTTGCCGTATGAGTCCGAGCATTGTCTTGTTGAAAAATGGCTCCTGGGAGCCGTTGCATGAGTGGCAACACATGTGGTTGCAGGATTTCATGAACATACCGCTGGGCTGTCATGGTGCCACGGAACAATACTAGAGGTGACCGTGTATTGTAAGCAATGGCACCCCATACCATCACACCAGCTGTGGGAGCGATGTTTCGCTGTACAGCAAAGGCAGTATTGAAGCGTTCACCACGGGCTCTCCACACACGAACACGATTGTCATCACTGCCGAGATTGAATCTGGATTCGTCGCTAAAGACGACCTGGATCCATTCCGCTGCAGTCCAGTTTCCTCGTGCGCGGCAAAATTCCAAACGGAGGCGTCGATGGGTGGGCGTCAAGGGCAACACACGTAATGGGCGCCGCGATACCAACTGTCCTTCAGCCAGGCGCCTTCGTATGGTTCGAGAAGACACAGAGGCCCCTAGTGAAGGTTCTACCTGTGCCTGGATGGTGGCCTATGAAGCAGTTGGCTGTACGCGTGCATTTCTTACGATGTGGTGATCTTCCCGACGACTGGTCTGTCGAGGGCGTCCTGAGCCTGGTCTTCGTGTACATGACATCTCTCGGGTACACTGGTCCTAACACCTCCTCACAACACAATCAGAACGGCCTAATTGACGAGCTACTCGCCTAGCTGACCACCCAGCTTCCATCATCCCGACGATTCTCCCCCTCTCAAACTGCGACAACTGCTTATATTGTCTTCGAACACGGCGTAATGGCATGTCTATCTCAGCTCTTCCTTTGTAAATGATTTAGCACACTCAAACAAGCTTTGGTTACCTGTTTTATACTCCACAGAGTACGATGTTCAACGCCCTCTACCGGCTATACGTAATGCGCAATCACGCTGCATTTCTAATCATTTGCATATCTCCCCGACATGTACCTTCATTGCAAGTTTCGTTACGATCCCGCAATTATTTCTTGGTGCGCTAATTTTTTTGTCCATGAGTGTATTTAAAAAATTAAACATTTATATAAATATGAAATGTTTTATATGATAAAAAGAATTTGATACTTTTGTACTTATATCTGTCGGGCATTATAAATTATTCTTTGTATCTATATTTCAAAGTATAATAATGTAAGCGTTACAAAAGCGAAAATATTTGGACATGACTTTTAATCATACAATTTTTGTAGATTATTAGAACCATTAACTCTAGGATAATGGAAAATGAACGGGTAATAAGAATCGGTCCTTGGAAATACATCATTGGATTCCTTGGCTGGATTTTCAGATTTACGTCGAAGCAGACCAGCAAAATAACTATTTTCTGGAATCAATTTTTTAGCTTAAAACATGGAACAAAACTGTTCATAAATAATAACGTTACTTAGAACAGATGTAACTCCCTGATAGAGTTTTAACATTCGATATGCACAAAAGAAAAAAGAGATATGAAGGATATTTTAAATGGCACTGCCCGTTTTCCAATAAGAATACGAGGAATATTTGCAAAAAGCAGAATCTATGTGATTCTATGTTTTAGAACTCAGTGGAGTCAGATGTCCATGACTAATTGGCAAAAATTAGGTTATGTTATTCAGGAACTTAATATTTAATATGATCGCTGCATTCCAAATACTGCTAATACTTATACGGAAAAGAAATAAAATCTATTTTGTTTTTTCAACAAAAACAATTATCATTATGAGTTAAATATACAGTTTTCTTCACTCAATAAAAATTTTATTTCCATGAAAAGGTAACGGTAGACTATGGAACGTTGACTTAAAAATTTTAAAACAATAATCTCTGAAAGGGAAATATGCGAGAAAATACTACAGTTTTATATGCAACTGTCGAGACGGAGTATACAGTAAAAAAAAATGAACGGAAATGTCGAAGCAGTAGCAAATGTTTTAAAGGCATTTCCCGAAAGAAGCCTAAGGAATACATTTATATTTTGAATATTTCTTTTAAGGTTTAAAGTGGGTATTTTCTGAATTATGAAGGTTTTTAGGGACGGCTTTTGTACTTCAAAGAAGACAAAAGGAGCTGACATACACTCCCCAGAACCAGCTGTCTGAGGCTAAAGCCGTAAGAATGCATGATTAATTAGCATGATTTCTTTCAACATAATAATTTTTTCAGTCTAACGTAATCAAAAACCACCGTTATTGACAAATAATTTACATTTGATAAATGAGACAGATTTTGCGATCAATAGTATTTTTATATCAAGTAATTATGTTCATCATATAGAAAACCAAGCAATTTATATTCATTTATGTTGAAGCTAGTTCGTCATATTTTAAGCATAGGCTTGTAATATGTATTAAAAAAATACCGAAAGCGCTGTTTGTTTAATGCTATGACGAAAGAAAAATTGTAGAAAAGTCGTAGAAAGGTGTAGAAAAGTCATTGCGGCTCAATAATAATTTTAAAAAATCACTTTCATTGATTAAGAGCCAATTTTTTCATTCTTTTTGACTATATCAAGTCACGTTATTCATCATTGTCATTCTAAGAGATACTCTTCTGTCAAAAGTTTTAGCTGCAAAAACCTACTAAACAACTTCAAGCGAAGAAACTTATCATATTGATTTACTAATAAAAAAATGGAAAAACTTAATGCACCCACATACTGTAACTACAATTATTCCTTTACAGTTACTAAATTTCTATACTGATTTCCAATGAATATTTCTTAAGAGTTCAAATTTTTCACAATTTATTAATCACAGTTTAGTGTCACACTATAAGATAAGGGGCATCTTAACAAAGAGAACTTTCAAAAACAAAATAAGGCCAAATAATAAATGACGGATAATAAAGTTCCTGTGCATGAAATTATTTTTTTACATTTAATATATCTGTTCTACATATTTATACGAATTGCGGGTTATAATCTTACTAAAAAAAAAGTACATTAATTTTTAACAAGACAATTACGGTGATGAGAAATTTAAGCTGTTTTGTAAAAACCTCTTTTCCTCGTTAGAAAAAAAATTGCACGCACCCATGATCATAGAATTTATCTATCCCCCTTTATGAACAAATTGAAATTAAAGTAGTTAATTCATTTTGGAATTTTCACCTTTTTTTAGTTTATCACTCCATTTAATATCAAAAGCGTTCTAGAAATTGCTTTTTCCGTAGCATCGCCCAAAACAAAAATCAGCGCATTTGAGTGGTAACAAAATTTAATTTTGTACTGTAAAGGCATGCATACAAGTACTTAAAACTCTGCATGATTAGGGAGAGCGATTTCCATGGTTTATTAAAACTTATTCAAATTTATTATTTATTGAAATACGTATATTTCATGAGCTCTCATATAAATTTATTCCATGCACTTATAATAAACTCGTCATGAAAAAAAATTGAAAAACTAACAGTTTACAAACAGTTTATCACCTCAACATTCATTAAATTTTAATTACTATTGTTTATATTTCTATTCTTCTATCAGTCCCTGTTAAGAAAAAAACTCTCCAGAAATTAAATTGAAATAGAAACATGTAATTTCTTATTCTGTAATTCCTAATAATTTTCGATGGATTTTTTTGTGTTTTTTCACATTTTCTGATTCACATGATGTTAAAAATGATGAATACTAAATGAAGAACACAACACAATAATTGACATATGTATGGGAAATATTTGTTACTCCTTTAAAATGTGCAAATACCTACTGTTCAAATCTTCTATTTATGTACAATTTAGAAAACCTCTATTTTACAGCAATTACTTTTAATTGTGCATCTTAATTCTAAATTACAGTTCAGCGGTTACAACTTTACTATGAAATTGGAGATATAAAGATCACCTTTATTAACTATATAACTTTTAAGCAAATGTTACTTAATTAATAAAGTTTGCGAATACCTAACATTCAAATTTTTTATTTATGGGCAATTTGGAAAACTTATACTTAACAACAAGTATTTTTATTTTCTTTCTTAATAATAAATTAATGTTCAGTGGTTACAAATTTACTATGAAATTTAGGGCTTAAATATCCCCTTAATTAATTTAAGAGCATTTTATTTATTTGTTAGTCTAAAAACTAGAACCTCATCATGAAAATTAACTCAAAGTTTTCCTCGAAAAAAAAATTACCAATTAATTTTGAGAAGTGTTATCTGAAGCACAATTATTGCTAATCTATAATTACTTCATATTCTGAAGTGGGTATTTCTAAAAATTGATGCCTCCTTAGAATTAACAACTTTTTCGCATGAATTAATGATTTCGATATTATGCCTTGAATTGTAATAATTATTTATTTAATCCTTAAGTTAGTTTGTTACATTCATTTCTTTAAAAAATTAAATTGTTTATCAGTCAGACTGTTTGTTTCCAAATATAAAACACTAAACCTTTATTTCAAATTAAATATTTATAAATCAATACATTATTGTCTCTCGGCATTTTTTCTTTCATCATTTTTATATTACTTTTATAATGAATTAAGATTAATTGATATAATCAATTAATGTTAATTAATATTAATTGCTTACTTGCCATTCAAATTCCTGTGATTGCGCTTAAATATTTAATTCATATATCGAAGGATTTTCTAAAGTAGCATCTTTTTAAAAATGAAGAATATTTTTTCCACTTTAAAAACATTTTTTTTTAAATCTGCTTAAATAGTGCTTGACAGCGAGAGCAAGTCGTTAATGCTAGCTCTAAAAAGCTCCCCAGTTAAAACTCTAATAAAATATAACAAAAAATTAGTAGACATGAGATGGTAAGAGACGTTAAGTCCAATTTTGTTATTCTATAAAAAATTCAGACTCTTAGTTTTGTTCGTTATCCAACACAGCTGAAACGACACACAGAAGTGCCAAATGTAGTACCGGGTTACTGAGTTTAAGGCATTTTATTAGGTTTCATAATCTCATTATTGATTTTAGACAAGCATGATGGATGAGGCAGTTTCAAATTATGTTGTTGCCATCTGTTGGCCGAAAGAGAAATATTTTTCTACTTTTTATTTACCTTGAGAGTGTTATTAGAGAAATGATTCTACTTCAGCATTACTTGATATTTAAAACTTGATATTATAAGTATAAATTCCTGTTTAAAGTCAAGCATACAAATTATTTTATGTCCTTATATTTTTGTACTTAATGATTTATAACAAATTAACCATCATGACAAATTTTCTTAAGCTGCTTCACTTAACTGCATCCTTAAGAATCTGTCGCCTAGAAAATATATATTGTGACGACTTTTTAATGCACTAAATAAATCTTATATTTTTCCTCTCCGAGAAAAAAGGAAAGAAATTCTTCGAATATTTTTTAAAGATGGCGAATTATAAAGTCCTCAAGTATAGTGTTTAATGTAGTCTAGCAAATCGTTTGTAATTTTTCAGCTTTTAGTGTCACGAGATTACGCAAAGTGGACTCGTTTTCGATCCAGCTTTGACTTAGGGGTCCTGAATGGCTAGGGCGCTTGTATTCGGTTCAGATCCTGTAGGGTCCAGTCCCACTGTTGGCATGGAATCGGCTTTAAACTGTAGGTCCCGGTCTAATTTGCCCTCGAGTAGCAAAAAGTTGACCGTAGCGCTCCAAACCAAACCAAAACCTTCCCGGGGGTACAATGTTTTCTCACCTATATAGAGCTCCCATAGTAAATGGTCAGCAAACTCGAGTGGTGTGGGTGTACAAATGTTTTTTGGGCAACTATTGATACAACCATTTACATGACAAACATTTTCGACTACAGTGGAGTCACTTGTCAAAAGAGTGTGATATAAGTAATACAGATTCTTAACCTATGGCTGTAAAAAATAAGTTCAAATATCTAATAAAATTACCTGAAAATAAATCCTTATCCCGTTTCATATTTAAGTCCGCTTAAAGTCGTCATAACCAACTAATAAGAGATGTATGTGAAACAACGGGTTACAGATTGAAGAGTGAGTAGTTATAATCAAGTACTGTACCTGATATTCTTTGCTCTCCCCTCCCCCCCCCCGCAGAAATCCTGCCATTCACTGAATCATGACTTAAAAATCGAACTTCTTTTTAAAAATAGGTTAAAAATTCACTTAAAAATTTCAAAGAATTTTAATGGTAAAATCTAATAAATATTTTTAAAGGTGAAGAAAAAAGGTAACTGCCAAAAATATACAGAAAGAAACGAACATTACATTGAAAGGTTAAATTTCTCGTTTCCTTTAACTAATTTATTAGGTATTTAGGAAAGATTTTGTTGCTATATTGCATTACATATGTATAAACCGACTTTGACAATACGCAAAAATAATTTAATAGATACATCTCAAAATAATCGTTTCTTTTGAAGGAACTTACATTACTAAACTTTTATTCTGATTCTTGGTATTTGCAAACAATCCTTTTGAAAGCTTTCATGCTTAAATTTTTTAGCGTTATATATCACATATGCGATGTCCTTTTAGAATTTTCCTTCCCTTTATATTATACTTTCAAATCAAATCCTGCTTGAATCCCCAAAGGGGGAATTCTCTGGCATTTTAAGGTATTTAAAGATAGCTCTGCAGTCGATAAAAATATATTGTTTATTTCAAGTGTAGATTATACTTTCCACTGAAAACAATTTTGATGCAATAGAATGATAGAATGTCCATTCGAATTTAACGTTCATAGATTCTTCTTAACATTTGAGAAAACTGTCATATTTTATAAAATAAGCACAAATTGTTGTAACATATTTGTCCATGTTTGAGTGACATTTATCTGTGATAACACATGTTTTATATTTTATATTTACATTGATAATGTTCTTATTAACAGCAAAATTTGAGTTATCATAATAAAATTTAAATTAAAAATGCCAGTTTCTAATAATATTTTAATAAAAGCAAAAAAGAAAAAAACTAAGATAATTTCACTAGATAATATATATATACCATAATCATGAGTAAGTAACTTCGATTTGAAATTTTACTCCATGCAGAAAGCATATAAAGTTTTGAAAAGCTATAAGACAATTAACGACTTTACAGGTTTCAATAAAGGATTCTTTTTAAAGCTGCTTGGGAACTAAAATGATGGATCATTGTGTAATAGAACGGTAAGGAATTAAACTACAGCTCTAATACAACAATTTATTAGAGCTTTTAAATGTCATCCACAAATATTTTATATCCAAATAGTCCAAGCTCGTGCAGTGTTTAGAATGGCATATTTACTGCATTCGCTGCCGCAAATTTTCCACAACTTCTTCACCATACAACCTTAGTCACGCCCTAGATCCTCTCACCCAATACACATAATAAGTCCGTTCTCAAGAAAAAGAAGCTCAAATATCAGAAAGATTCTGCGCACGAGTTGAGGAGTTTTAGAAAAATAAATTAAATAAGTCCTTCCAATACAATCTTCGGAAAAAAAATCACCCTTAATCGCAGACATAATTTCGCAAATGCAAAATCATCTAAATCTCAAGAATAAAATTCTTAAAACATGTTGTCTCTAATGGGGATAAGAATTTCATCGCAATCTTACAGTAAAATATTCCATTTCCAATGAAAAGTTTTACCTCAGACCCTTTTCGCGAAACAATGACGCAATATTTCATCTAACAATTTTTCAGTCCGAAACCCTTGAAAGAGAAGTAAAATTCAAGGAAGTTTCGGCGTTTAATTAGGTACGAGCGATAGACAGAACTGAAGAGATCCCACATACTAGCTCTGTAATTAGTCATTAAAACGATCAAACCTTTAAAATTCCTGGCGTATTTCGAAATATGCAAATTATGTTCATTGATGATGGTTTTCATCCTATTGTAACATTATTTGAATGCCGATCTCACAGAAACGTGGAATTATTGGAAAGTTCGGCGCATTTCGAACTATAGAAATACGAGAATGTATAGCTTTCAAACTGGAGAACCCGTCTAGAAATATGCAGAGCACAACGATATTACTTCGCTTTAAAGAGTTATAACAGCTAATTGTGTATGCCATTGTTATAAGTATGTTTAAACGCCATATATACACAGATAATCATCAACGGGTGGTGTCTGGCATCAACAGTTTATATATTAGCTTAAAACATTTCTTCCTTCCTATAAACAGTAAATTACATTATAATTATGATTTTTTTAAACTTTTCCTAAAATGATATCTAAATCAAATCCAGAAATGCATGAAAGAAGAAGTAAAAAGGAATTAGGGCAGAAAAATACCTTTTTTAGCATTTGTTTAGTAACGGTGGTAATGAAAAATGACCAATTTTTATACTAAACACTTTAAAGAAACTTAAAAGTCATCCATTTGGTTTTAGCCATAGTCTAAATCTGGTGATACGTTAATGTTAATAAAATGCTCACAAATAAAAGTATTTAATACGACATATACAATAGATACAATATATACAATACAATATTTAATACATATAATATTATAAGTATTGAATTTATATTAATTGCATTTAAAATATATTGTTAATAAATGCATTCTTGTTGTTTTATAAAATGCATTGCTTTGTCGGATTTTAATAGATCGGAATTTAGATTTTGTAAAATGCAATACACAAGAACAGTTAGTTGGTCTTTAGAGCGCCACGACCCTTATAAGAAACACGTAACCCTTATAAGAAACAGACCAGGATCTATCGTTTAAAGCAAATCTGAATGGCTTCGAATGGGAGCTTCGCACCCATTATCATCCTCATCTGTACCCCAAAGAGATATGTCAGGATTTTGGTACAAAACTAGAAAGGGCATGACTATATGGTTCACAAACACGCTCACACACAGAAGCGCATAAAAAAAAATAAATTTCCGTGTGTTTGAGATAACGTCGGAAATAATCACTCGCCCCCCCCTCCCCCCCCCAAAAAAAATCAGTGAGTTTGAGATTAAAATTACTAGCAAGTCCACTTCACAGATCTGTTTCAAATTATTAGAATAGCTATACCATGTTTGCGTATGTTTTGGCATACTTTTGAATTTTGGAGTTACATAAACTATTGTATTATACTTAACGATTTCGGTTGAACAGTGATGGAAGAGCAAATTCAGTAAATAAAGAGTTTTAAAAAAATCAAAATTAAATTCCGGGTAAACCATTGTGAAGAATGTAGTAATGGGGCAATTAACGTAAATTATTGTGTACAGATAGTGACAAGATGGTAATTATTTCAACCATGAACACTAGACTCGTATTTAAGAAACGTACTACGTTCACACTTTATATACATATACATATATATATATATATATATATATATACTCTTTAATGTTTGTACGTTTAAAATATAGTGTACTAGCTGAAAACCTTCGCTTCGCTACGGAGTACATTCAAATTAAATACAACGGTCAATGTATGCAATTAATGCTAAAAAAATTAAATATATATATTTATAATAAATGCGGCGATCAATGTATACAATTGATGTAATATATATATATATATATATATATATACATTTAAAAAAAATCGCAAAGAATATTTATTTCCTTGGATAATATCCCATCGTCTGCTGCATTGAAAGAAAAAAAAATATTTTTTTTGTCTATTTAGTTGTTATGCATGTGGCGATAAATTTATTTAAAGTAGCAGAAAAAGAAATCCCGTGATCAGCATTTAATAAATTAAATTCTAAAATTTAATCTTTAAAAATTCACCAAAAATCAGAAAATCAAGGTAAAGGTTCGAAAAAGATTTCATTTTAAAGGAATATTTATGATCTTTCTTGTGATATAAATTTTATAACCCTCAAATTATTATTTTAAATGCAAACTTTTAAAAAAAGTTACAAAACAGCTTACAAATTTAATTTTAAAAAATCTAAGAAGAATTTTTAAAAAATCTTTCTTAGTGCACCCCTACACCATAAGAAGAATCGCCATGCAAATTTTTAGCCCTTTATGTCCAGCGGTTTGTTCTGTGCGTTGTATGTCAGTCAGTCAGTCAGTCAGTCAGTTACGGAACTGTTTTATATACACTGAAGTGCCACTGAATTAGGGATAGCAAAGCCTATGCAAATTGTGTAGAGCTGCGCATCATGTATGCGTAAGTGAGGGCGCTGTGGTAACTGCATATATAGCGCGTACTGTGGTTGTTCTGAATTAGTTGTTGGAATTGCCAGTATGGGTGAACTGCCTGATTAAGACGCCTTCGATCGCGGACAAATCGTAGGTGCGCGACGCATGGGCCATTCAATTTCCGAAATCGTCAGACAGCTAGGTCTGTACGTAGCCAGCTAAGCCAAACATTAGCTCAAATAACCACCCAGTTTAATGACGGTGCCAATCGTACAGTCAGTAAACGGACTGTGCAACGCTCGCTTCACCGTATGGGTTTCGGGAGCCGTCGACCTACGAGAGTACCATTGCTCTGTACTCGCCATCGGGCTGCAGTCTTGCCTGGGCAAGAGAGCACAGAGACTGGAGTGTAGAGGACTGGAAACGAGTAGCATGGAGTGATGAGTCTCGATTCCGACTACTTAACGCCGACGGGAGGCTGAGAATATGGCGTCAGTCTCATGAAGCCATGGATCCTGCATGCCTGGCTGGAACTGTACAAGGGCATGGTGGCTCAATCATGGTCTGGGGTGTTTTTTCGTGCCACAGTTTGGGATCTTTGGTGCGTGTACCAACCTCCCTCAATGCAATTCGGTACGTAGAGTTGCTGGGTGATCACCTCCATCCGTTTATGCTGCTCTGTTATCCGCACGGTAATGGAGTTTTCCAGCAAGACAACTGTACCTCTCACAAGTCCCGGTTGGCTACTGGCTGGTTGGATGAGCATTCCTCTGATTTCTCTGTCATGAATTGGCCACCTAGAAGCCCAGACTTAAATACTATTGAGCATCTTTGGGATGTTTTGTAACAAGGCGTGAAAGGCCATCACACAGCACCAAAGAACCTTACTGAATTATGGACAGCTTTAGCCAATATTTGGCAAGCCATTCCCGTGGAACGTTTCCAGAAACTTGTTGAATCTATGCCTCGTCGTGTGGCAGCCGTTATCAAGGCCAGAGGAGTCCCAACTCGTTACTAGGTAGGTATCCCTAATTCAGTGGCACTTCAGTGTATATACGTAGATAGATAGGAACAGCTTCGATATAGGACCCCACTGGCGATATTTTGTATTGTCGCCTAGCCAAACATCGCATCGTAAATATCGTATGAATTACATAGAAATTTAATTTTTCAAAATATAAATTATAAAATAATACAATAAGGAAAATAGCGTAAACTTTTTATACGAATTCTGTGTATACCAAATTACCAATATACGAATTCTACTATACCAAAGCTGTTCCAATGGGGTACGATGTTGAAAAGGGCGTATTCCATCTTGTTACAATCTGAAAAATGGTTTATTTCAGTTATAACACCAAATAACTACAACATAACAATAATATATGTAAAGATAATCAAAGAAATTGAAATCCATGCGTACACTTACCTTGCAACATCCAATATTAACCCAATTATTATCCAGAATTAACATACAATATGTGCGCATGTGCAGATTCAATCATCGCATGATTGATTCCAACGCCTGGAGATGAAATATTATTAAAAAAACTGTATTTATGTATAATTATTTAAAAGCTTCCAAAGTTATCTTATAATTATCCTAAGGCTTCAAAATATAAGTATACGAAGTTTCCACCAGATTCGTCAATAAATGTAGATTTATATACGATACATATATACACAGAGAAACATTGCTTTATTTATATAGATACTATACAGTGTATACTATATAGTATACTATATAGTTCTTACGTTTACTATATAGTGTATACGTACACACATTTGAGCATAAAACGAATATCTTTCGGGCGAAATAATTTCGCCTGACATGTTTGTAGTATGAATAAGACGCTAAATAAACATGTGTTTCAACAATGTTAAACACGGTCACTAATGCTCTCATTTTCTGCTTAAACTTTATAATGAGACGCTTTAAATTTTAATCCTTCTCTCGAAGTGACATTTAACGAACTACGTAATAATCATAACATTTGCATCACAACTGTCATTACAGTTTCGCAAGAAGGAAGAATGACACAAATTCTACATCATTATCACTCAATTTAAGTCAATACTGAGATTCAAAGTGAGATCGTTGCGTGAATACTTTATATGAAGAGCAAAGTAATATTCATGTATTATGTATTAGCCATGGGCACGTGTCAAAATAAATAAAACTTTTGATACAGGTATTTCAGAAAATATAAGGAACGCTTCACAGAAATTTTTTTTGAAGTTCGTATTGATTGTGCAGACTTTTAAAGTTTTAATGATCGATTAGGTTATCCTTAATTTATATTCACATCTGAATTATCGTTATTACTATCACTGTGTTAGTAGCAATAGATTTAGACTCCCTTTTCAGTTAATAATAATTTTAGGTTTAGGTTGTGGTTAAAGTCACAACTTTTGCAAACCTAACTAACAAATTGAGTAGAAAAATACATAGTTTTATACAACTTTAGGGAGGGTTAATTAGACCACAGACACAGTAGAAAAAGGAGAAGCAGATGCCTTTACCTGTTTTTTCTTACCACAGTAACATACAATCCTGAATACCATGTCAGGAATGCACAAGATAGTTTAGAAGTTGTAGTTCGAACAACGTTCTTCAGAATGCAAAGCATGCTGAGATCTTCAATCGATAAAGCGGTCCCTGATGGTCCAATTCAGACATAAATTTTAAAGTCAATAGTGCCCCATTGGGGACAAAGTCTCCGTTAAAATATTAGTGTTCGACTCTGTGGACAATGCTAATAAAATACGAGCTCTCAGATTAACTAAAATTTAGTTTTATTTGTAAATTTAAGTCATCATTAATTAAAATTTTTGTTTAAAACTTTACATGGTACTTACCACTAAACACTAGAGAAGTTTAAGCACGGTCTTTTTCGTGTTTTATACTCTTTCAAAATAGTTACTTATGTACAATTTTTTATATAACATATAATTTTAAAACTGGATAATAAGTTGAATAGGGCGTAAAAATATTTTAGAGAGTAAATTCTTATACTAGAATGTGTATAAATTATTCCAATTTAATAGGAGTTTGGTGTAAGATTAAGACAGTGAAAGCTTTATTTAGCAGAGACGTCGTTTGCAACAAAACATTATTGTGTGTGAGAGAGTGACAACCTATTAAATTTCCTGAAAGCCTTCCCTATCAATTCGGAATGGTGTCTGCAGGTTAGTTATTCAAGAATTCATATGACCGTAGTTGAAACACTCAGCTTGAGAACTAATTATACGATGAATATTATGATCTATCACTTGCAAGGTTAAGGTAGAAGGGATGTTTATGAGAAATTATGATTCATTTTTTTACTTTAATGAATTTACTACTTTAACCCCTCCAAAAAAACTATTGAGGTAATATGTATAATATGTAAATTATGATGACTTTTGCACAAAAATTACTTAAAAGAAAATTCTTAATTTTTTTCTCACTTACAAACTCTTTCTCCATAGAAGAATCATTTGATATGCAATGAGAAAATTTAATTGATATTCAACATAAAATATATTTTGAATATATTTTATGCATTTTTGGCATCCAAAATAATCGATTTATTATGAGCCTTGATTTTGAAATTAAATATCATTTCTATATTATAATAGAGCTCAAATATCCTCTATATCGTTCAATGGAGAAAAAAAATCTCTATTTCTCAGTATCCGAAAAAACTAAATGTCTATTGCATTCATTTAGTAGAAAGAAAATTTTGAATCTTTGAAAGGAAAAACAATATTCAATACACAGATTACCAAATATGCTTAATATAACCCTTTTTATGAAACAAGCAATGCCCATATGTTTCATTGGAATGGAAATAACATTATGTAAAAAATGAATTGAATACAGTTGTACTGTACTATTTTAGGAATAGATGCTATTATATAATAAAATCAATAAATTTCAAAGCAAACAGCAATCACATATGCTTCCACCAATCACATCGTTAATAAATTTAATAATTGGAAAAGAAATTATTTTCCATCAGCAGATATTGCTAAATATTTCAGAAAGCAAAACTATACAAATGTCCCTTTACTCTATAAAAAGTACATTTTATATTAGTTATGTAGCGAAAATTTCCAAGAAAATTATGTAATTGCACAGTACAAAATTGTCAACAGTTATTACTTGAATAACATATTCAGTTTAATGATAAAAATAAGAAAGTATTTGCATTTAATTTCCCAAAATGTGTAGTTTTATTCTATGTGACATTTAAATTTATCTGTAATTTTTGATTTCAGACTGAAAAATTTTCCTTGAAGCAGAATTTATTTATTTACTGTCTGGTTTAGTAATTCCTTTTGATAAAGAGAGTTAAAATATCTTATCATAATAGGAGTTCATTCAAACAGGATAATATTGCTCAAATTCATATTTTGACTTGAATATTAAATAATGCGACATTTCGAAGCATTCATTTACAAAATATGTAGTACTAAAAAATATGTAATAGAGATATTATTTGTAAATGGCTGTATGACACTTTTGAAATATTTTAAATTTAAAATTCCTTATATTATTTAAATTTTCCCTTATTGAAATCATAATTTAAAACTCGTAAACACAGAAATATAGGAAATATGAAAAAGAAAAGAAATTGAAAATAAAACGTCACTCATTTTTGAGAGTAATAGAAAATTCATCTTATACGTTAGTGAGAGGAAATTCTGATTATATCGTATGTTGTTTAGTGACACTTAATTTTGGGACTTCATATTACATCATTCATTGTATGCATCACCAGAATCTTGTGAAATATTCAGGACAACGCGTAGCACCATATGCCTAACACTATAAAGAAGCTTTTATACAGAATTGACATAATTTTAATTTACCTCTGATTGTCTAAAAATTCTTAATAAAACTAGCGTCGGATTCTACCGTCTGACAAACTTGGCAATCAAATGAAATATTTTATTTTACTTTTTAAATAATTAACTTGGAGTATTTGCTTGCAACTTGTTATTAAAATTACTTAGAATAGTGACTAAAAGCTCCATACTGTAGTTAAAATATATTAAATATATTCAAGAGAGTAGCTAGAAAGCAATCATCAAGTAATCAGCAAGCTAGAGAGCAACAATCAAGTAACTAGATGTCACTGTAATAGTCATATAACAATAGCTTTGCCAGGTATTCTAGTAAACAATATGCATTATTCATTGGTATTTAAAAATGTGTGTTATAGACCATATTTCACATTGGGGTAAGTAAATAAATAGTTTCTTTTATTTGGTAATCTACAATCGAATACTAGTAACACAATACATTTTTTGCGCAAAAGATCACAATTTCAAACAAATAATAGTATATATTCCATTCAATTGCTTTTTTGTGTCTAGTGACATTTATTTCAAAAGCGACACATATATTTGAAAGAACTGATATATGGATACCTATATACAAATTATTATTACGTACTATTGTATAATTATTTACATCAGTGCACTATAGTTACATGCAAAATTTCCCTTATTAAAATCAGAATTTAAAACTCGTAAACACAGAAATATAGGAAATATGAAAAAAATAATAAATTGAAAATAAAACATCACTCATTTTTGAGAGTAAGAGAAAATTCTTCATATAGGTTAGTGGGAGGAAATTCAGATTATATGGAATGTTGTTGAGTGACACTTAATTTTGAGACTTCATATTACACCATTCATTATATGCATCACCAGAATCTTGCCAAATATTCAGGACAACGCTTAGAATATATGCCTAACGCTATGCAGAAGCTTTTATACAGAACTGAAATAATTTTAATTTACATCTGAATTCTTAAAAAATGGAATGTCGGAATCTACTGTCTGACAAACTCGGCACTCAAATGCAATATTTTCTTTTAATTTTAAAATAATTAATTGTACTTAAATTGGAGTATTTGTTTGTAATTTGTTATTAAAGTTACTTAGAATAGTGAAAAAAGCTCCATACTGTAGTTAAAATACACTCTGTCACAAAAATATATATGCAGTGCAAATTATGCACCTAGAAGAAATCGAGCTACTATCACGAAACTTGGCAGGAATTTAATCTGGTAAGAGATATGCAAATGATTAAAATTTCGACGCCAATGAGACAAGGGTAAACGTGCTATGCGTATATGAGATGCGCAGTTGGGAGAGTTTAAAAGCATGATTGTTCGTGCCATAGGGTTATTCAAACAAATCTGTCGACTTGGATGGACGGTATTGTGACTAGAGATGCCTCTGAGACGTAACCGGGAACAGTACGAACAATTGTCGGACTTTGAGAGGGGGCGTATAGTAGGCCTCAGAGAAACAGGTTGGTCGAACAGGCGTATCGGAGAGATATGGTAGTTGCTCGGTGTTGGCAACAATGAATCACGGAAGGGATAGTCTACCGTCGCGGAGGGCCAGGGCGTCCCAGAAACACAAATGCGCACGAGGATCACGCAATCATAAGAGCGGCCACGTCCGCACCAACAACGTCGCTAGAATCGGTTCGACGCCATTTACCACCTTCCAGACATCCAGTGGCATCAAGGGAATCCATTCGGAGACGACTGGACGACGCAAGTATAAGGAGCCGACGTCCATTAATATGCCTAACACTGACCCCTCATCATAGGCAGTGTCGATTGGATTTTTGCCGACCTCGGGGAAGCTGGAGTGTGACCGACTGGAGGAGTGTGATCTTCAGCGATGAATCTCGATTCAGTCGCAATGCTGATGACCAGCGCATACGCGCGTGGAGGCGGCCAGGGCATCGGTCCGATCCGGCATTTGTTGTCGATAGGCATACGGCGATTACACAAGGTGTGACAGTGTGGGGAGCGATTTGTTGGGACACACGATCACCTCTAGTCGTCCTTCAACGTACTTTGACAACACGCAGTTACGTGGACGAGATTTTAACGCCAGTTGTACT
Source organism: Dolomedes plantarius (assembly GCA_907164885.2). Taxonomy (NCBI): domain Eukaryota; kingdom Metazoa; phylum Arthropoda; class Arachnida; order Araneae; family Dolomedidae; genus Dolomedes; species Dolomedes plantarius. Next base: position 50,929,226 of record OU015491.1, on the reverse strand, counting down.
GCTTATGCTATCAAGTGCCATTCCAGGTGCCATTTATCAGCAAGATAACGCTCGTCCACATACTGCGCAACTTTTCTAACAATGTCTTCAAGGATATGACGTACTACCATGGCCTGCGAGGTCACCAGACCTCTCGCCAATAGAGCACGTCTGGAACGTGCTTAGAAGGCAACTGCAGCCGTCCCGGAATACTGGTTAATTAACTGCCCAGTTGCAAAGATTATGGCATGATCTTCCGCAGGAGGTCATTAGTAATATTACGTACTCATTGATTCGATGCCATGCCGTTGTTTGGCTTGTATAGCTGCCAGAGGCAGATTTACTACTTACTGATTTATAACTTTTTTCATGCCATATCTTCTTAATAAAAAAAGTCTGTTGTTCTGAATTTCTAGTCATTTACGTATCTCCTCCTACACTACATACATGTTAAGTTTCGTGATAGTAGCTCGTTTCCTTCTGGATGCATGCAATTTTTTGTGACAGAGTGTATATTAAATATATCTAAATCAAGAGTGTAGCTAGATGTCACTATAATAGTTATATAACAATAGCTTTGCCAGGTATTCTAATAAAAATATGCATCATCCTTTGGTATTTAAGAATGTGTGTTATAGACCATATTTGACATTGTAGTGAGTAAATAAATGGTTTGTTTTATTCGCTAATTTACAATCGAATACTTGGAAACAATACATTTTTGGCACAAAATAATCACAATTTTAAAGAAATAATTGTACATATTCTATTTAAATGCTTTTTTGTATCTAGTGACGTTTATTTCAAAAGCTAGACACATATTTGAAGGAACTGATGCATGAATACCTTTATACAAAGTAATATTACGTACTATTGTATAATTATACACATCAGTGCACTGTAGTTACATGCGTGCTATCTCCGTGTATTAAATACTGAGAATATATGACGTAATTCAGCTTGTACTTAATGAATCATTAGTAAATGGAATACTGAAATTGTTTAACGATCAATATGGGCTTAAAGGCTTCCAGTTTTACGTGCACTCTGGTGGATTATGTCTGCAAATGCAAAATGCTTTTGACAATAAATGTCATATTCCGCTATAAAGGTAATGCTTTTGACAATAAATGTCATATTCCGCTATAAAGGTAAAGTTATTTTACATCAAAAGTAAATATGAGAATTAAAGGGGAATGTACTTCTAGTTCAAGAAGTATAACATTTGCAAAAGCTGTTGAATTGACATTTAAAAATTACTCTAAATAAAGCTTTATCCTGTACTTTTAGTATTTTAAATTTTTACCAAAAGAAATTACAGCGGCGGATTGGGAACATAATTTACATAATATCTTAATCTTACTGACACAGCACAACCCAACTCTAAGGTAATGAACACACATTACATGCGAAATTTTTCAGCGTAGGATATTTCCCTTGCATTAGAAAAATGCTCATATCGCCATTCAAGTCATCGAAATTCATAATTCAAGAGTGCAACATCTGATCTTTAAAACTTTTGTCACTTCATACCTTCACTATAATGCAACACTTAAAATGACAAAATAAAGATCTCCGATATAAATCTTCATTCCATTTTCTTCTTTTACCCTTCCTAATGACAAGATCGATACTTTATCTAATGTCTCTCTTCGAAATGGAAATCTGATGTCTGATAATGTCTTCTGTAACATGTTATCGAATACATAGTGACTCATCATACGACTAAATCTTCATTAAAACTCTTCTTTTGTAACAGAAAAATTGTGGATATATTTTAACGGCGTAATCTGTAAAGAAATGAATCCTTAGAAAATACTGAATTTTTTTTTTTTGCTTGGCTTTCTCTATAGTGTTTGTTTATTGTATATAAAAATTGAAATGGATGACACCGGAAAACTATTAGCAAAGTTTTGGACAAAATAATATTTATTCTTTAATCAGAACCAAGTACATATCGATCAAAACTCTCTTGAATTTTTTTATAAACTGTATAACTGTGTAAAATATGTAGATCCTTTCAAGCGGATCTATTGATAATGATAATTAATACATAGAATGATTACATATCTAAGTACCCACTATTTTTTAATAGGATCAGTTTACAGCGAAATTAGGAGTCATTATTATGACCTATGCTGAAAATTTTAAGTATACTTCACGTTTTAATTTATTCTTTCAAAGCCAAAACTATTATTGGTGCCAATAATTGTTAGAGAATTAATATTAATACAGTACAATACTTCTGATGAGGGAAAACCAATCCGATCATAAAATAACGCGTTAGCACACCCTCTGCTTATATCACTTGTTTCACGTTCTTTATGTCATTAAATCCTAAGTACGAATGTGGCATGAATCGAAACTGCCATCTTAAGCATTCTTGGTTGATATTCCAACACTGTAACCTAGTTTCCTTTTGCTAAATAGCCATAAGATGTAAATTTTCAGAAAAAAATCAATATAATGTTTTTAGTCTTCTCGTTTCATCCTCACATTCTAGGCTAATTTCGCATATTATATTAAATTTTATTTTATTTTAAATATACAATATATAGGTTCTTGATTACGGAATTTTCAATCACAAAACCCTCGTATTTGACAAATACAGTTCTATTGCATATTACAAAATTTCAGAGTACATCAATAATGCTACTAAATTAGATTATAAAATACGTCCTTTTTCAGTAAGTGAAGAAGTTTAAATATTTAATCATTTATAATCCGTTTTTTAATCAATTTTACATACAATGACATTCCGAGAAAAAAGTAAAGCAAACAATCTTTTCTTCCCGTCTTCCAAACCTGTGAAAATACTTTTCCCTACTTAAATACACGGCGCGAAATCCCACAAATATAAATTTTAATACTTCTACCTGCGAATTAATATTTTAGTCTCTCTCCAAAATTCCTCGAAAAGTCAAATCTAACTCTAAAATTTAACTCTGTGAATACTTGATCATTTTACATGTTGTTGCAAACATTAAAAGTGTAAGAAAGAGTACATCTCCTTTTATTGAGGTCAGGACAGAAACGTATACACACGTTTAACCTTTTAAAAATTTCAAATCACGTGATTTCCATCACGTACCCCTCTACAAACACGTGGTCCTTGTGCATGAAATTTGAGATGAAAAAGCACTTAACCTACATACGAGTACTATAACTCAATAAGTAAGTAAAGTTCTTTCTCTATTAACATTAAATTTTCATAATGACGTTAACTAAGCTTCTCTCCACATCAAAGTGAAGAAGTAAGAGCCGAAAATTTCCTTTGGTAACTACTAATGGGTATGTGGTGGCATGTGTTCGGACTGTGACTTTTCACAATAGATTAACTGTAGAAGTAGTTTACTATTAAGTAAGTTTATCCTTTAGAGAATAGTTAAAGTGCTGCCTATAAATGGTCCTCAATTGATAAAAATGGTAATTCCTTTATAGCGTATTAACTGTATGTTGTTATATCATATTTTAACTATATATTGTCATATAGTTTTACTATGCCCTATTTCTTTATCTTCAACCATGTTCTGTTATCTTTTTCTAAAAAAAATTTATATAATCCAACGGGATATATATATATATATATATATATATATATATATATATATATATATAATATATATGGAGAATATCTCTTTCCTTTAACGTATGACTTATGTCTGCAACATGATTTGTAGCATAGCTATAGACATTTGAACCTCCACCATTGTGTCTGGGACCCGCTGTATGCACACATGTACTATGTACGTCTATGTAAGTCATGTAGATATTCCAGATAATTTTGAAATTACTCATATGGTTGTCACTTTTAGAATAAATACGTTTCTAAATATAATACTCAAACCTTTCTAATACACTATCTGGCCAAAAGTATCCGGACGTCCAGTGGTGCGGATTCTGAGAGTCCTGAGGCATATATTAATATGATGCTGGTCCTCCTTTTGCAGCGATGACAGCCTGCATATGTCTGGGGAGATTTTCCACCAGTTTTTGATAGGTGCCCATAGGAATTGACTTCCAGGTGTCCATCACAGCTGAAGTGAGTGCTGGCAGTAAGGATGGTCGATTTGGCTGGCTACGTAATCTGCGTTCAAATTCGTTCCAAAGGTGTTCAGTGGGATTTAGATCGGGGATCTGAGAAGGCCAGTCCATATTTTGGAACATCCATTTCGTCAAACCATGCCTGCCCAAGTCTCGATGTGTGAATGGAGCAGTTATTTTGCTGGAAGAGAAATGGGCCTTCCCCGAAATATTGCCATAGAGTCGGGAAGGCAGCATTGTCCAGAATGCCCACATACATCTCAGAGTTATTGTTCCCCACCTCAGGAAATAAGGAACCCAGGCCAAACCATGAAAAACACCCCCACACCATCATGCTGCCACCACCAAACTTAGCAGTCCACACAATGCAGTCACGTAAGAAGCGCTCGTCGGGCATTCGTCAAACCCAGGCGCGTCCATCGGACTGCCAGATTGTAAAGCGAGATTCATCACTCCAAAGAAATTTTTTCACATGTCCACAGTCCAATGACAGGGAGCTTTGCAATCGACGCTTCGCATTCTGGGAAATGATGTTCGGCTTGTGCGCATCTGAACGACCATGGAATACCAATTTTTTTAACTCTCGACGAACAGTCCTGCTGCTAGCACTAATTCCTGTTGAAATTCGAAACTCCTGAGTGATTTCAATCAACGAGGACTTGCGATTTTGTTTCACTACCCTTTTCAAAGTTCTACGACTACGGTCACTATAATGTCACGATCAAAGTTACTAAGCTCCTTTGACTTACTCATTGTCTCACAAACGCATAAATATGACCTGACGAATCTCTACCTACACTTCTATAGCTTCCGGTTACGAATGAAATTATGTCACCTGCCAGATCTACTTCTTTAGAGGGTTCTCCGAATGCTTTTGGCCAGATAGTGTAGTATAGAAACAGGAATGGTATGGTTTAAGATTGGAAAGTAAAAAATCCAGATTTAAATTGTAATTTTTTTTATAACGTTGAGGTACATGTCGTGAGACATTCGCCATTTGTTATTCACTGTAAATTCTTACTGGTTACTTTATTATGGGAGCACCATTAAGGTGAGCCAACATTGCTCCCTAAAAGGGGACAACAAGGTAACGACCAAGGCCGTGGCGGCCTTGCGGTACAACGCGCTGGTTTTTGGTGCTGAGGGTGCTCAGATCGAATCATTACGAAGCGCCACTAAAATGCCTCCGTTTCTGTCGTCACTTCATAGGGGGCAATGCTGGTCTGCCTATATGGCGCCCCCATAATAAAATGGCCAGAAAAACTACGGTGAATTATAGGTGAATGTTTTCGCGACAAGTGCCTCCGCATTGAAAGGAAAAAAAAATAGGTAATGACCAAGATTTATTCGGGATTTGAACCCAAGCCCAATGCGTGCAATCCACGATATTATTCTGGCAGCGAATTGCAAAATAACAACATTGAAATTACAGTACTTCACTACAACCTGAAGTATGTTAATAAATTATTAAAATATTTTAAATTTTTAAATACTTTGCGCTCTCATTGATATAAAAGAAAACTTAAGGATTTAACACTCCATTATAATTGTATAGCGTCTTTTATAAAAATTTACTTCATCGTATGTTTTTAAATAAAAATAGCTTGCCACACTTTAAATATTTTATTGCAGGTAACTTTCCTCTGTATTCATTAAGAACTGCTATAATTTTCCAGGCATTCATAACCATTGCCTAATCCTGCATAGTTCACAGTCTTATTCTTTCGCCGCTAGATGTCAGCAACAATCAATGTGATTGTAATGTGTTTAGAACTAAGTTTAGACCTAAGAAAGATGGTTGTGTTTGTTTTGACGTCGTGTCAAGAATAGCGTTGCGATGCTGTTGTGATTGTTTGAACTGTTTATATGTGTGTGGAAATAAAATACCTTGTCTTTGGTGTCGTTAAGCAGGGATGATTATTTACAGCCGCTGTTTATAAATTTCTTTCAATATTAATTCCATAATAATAACAATGAATTTTTTTAAAGTAATTGGCGAAAGTTTTAATGCAGAGGTACACTAGATTCTTAGTCATACCAAGGGGCACAATATAAAGAATAGGTTGAGTACCATAGCACTATACTATATAGTGCTAGGAGTAAAGAATTTAATATTAACCCTGCAACATGTAAGACCATTGTGTCTATGCTGCTTAAGTAACAACTACCGGTAACACATCGTTAACAAAGAAAGAAAACCATGAAAATCCATATCAAAAGCTTTTAAACGTGATAAATTTTGGAGCGAAAATTCCGGAGCAAAAGCTAATGAAGGTGATTTCTCAGAGACAAGAGTGACACTCAACGTAATAATATCTTAAAGAAATGTATTGTATGAAGAAACAGAGTTTCAATTCGAGAGTAAGCCCCGCAGCGTTTACATCATTAGAGATTATTGTTGATAGTTATTAGAGTGTCTGTTGCTACATATTTGTCGCACACACATTGTACATTCTAGCATAATGCATTGCAGCATAGAAATGTTTTACTAAGTTTCCCTTTTGTTGAAGAGTAGGGAAACTGTGATTTAATAGTTATATTTACGTATTTAGGCCTATTCTAGACAATATAACTTAAGAAATTCAAATAAAAGATTTCTAAAATTAAATAAATGGAATGGACTATCGAAAATAACACAGAAATCTGCAAATTGCGCTATAGCAGCATAAATGCTAGATTCTATAGATGAAATTGAAACCAAGAGTAAAAAACCCACTTAAAAATCAAAAAGCAGAGAGGCTATCGACCAGTCTCTTCCATCAGGAGGCCTGACCCAGTCGGTCACCTCGAAGGGAATCTTTCTGATAGGATGCAGGTCGAGACTAAAAAATACACTCAAGACACTGAGATCCCCACATTGAAATCAGAAAGTCTTAAGCATAGTTAAGTCGAAATCAAAACGCAATATTATAAACACAAAAACAGAAAATTCCAAGTTAACTTGTGGCGACTGCGCTGCTAAGAAGACAACTTTCCAATTTGCATAGTCTGATGCGAGTGCTATGCGTAGGTGCAGCGAGTTGGACGATAAATAAAAAGGAAGAACCTGATTTTCTCCCTAGCTCATCTTATTTCACTTTATCGCATTTTTCGAATGAGTTGGCCAGTTATTTTCCAAACCGCAAGTGTTGTGCTAATGGGTTTTTTTCTCAAGTATAGATTGCTTCCAATTGTTAAGTTTAGTGATCCAAATGTTTTATGGTCATTAAAGTTTAAGTTTTAACCTTGTGTCCATGTATCACATCCAAGTAAGTACCTATTTCACTTCGCCAGGTAGATACCTTATGTAATGGTATCAGATGGCGTGTGGCAGTAGAGGGCCTGCGATTCAGTACGTACTATCAACCTCATCTTAACCCTTTGAAGGGCGCCGTTTGCACAGTGCAAACGCCTAAATCTGGGGTTTTTTTCACTTACATTCAATATATTACAGTTAAATGAGCAGAAAAAGGGTTAGTACTGCCATCTGTTGTCAGTTAAAAGGAGTAAAAACATTTTGCAACCTTTAAGTTTTCAGGATTCTTTAGGTTAAAAAAAATCGGTAAAAAATCTGCACCGTGCAAACGGTGGAGGTTGTTTTCCCTGAAAGGGTTAGGCTACAAACTTACCAAAATCCCAGTCAGAAGAAAATACACGAAGAACCAACTATTTAGCCAGAAATATAGCAGTACCTCAGTTAAAATAAAAGAACTGCCACGCCATCTATCTAATAAATATTCACTCAAGAAATTCAACTTATACACTACTAATACAGTACTTGGGTTATTATCTAATGGCTGCTGGGTAGTATCCATATTGGATTCACTCAGCTCAACGTTACCCTATGGGGAAAATTCTTTCCAATGATTTCCGACTTGTATTTAAAGGTATTTTATTAAATTTGTACTCAGGAACATCAGTCAGATTTTTTTTTTACTCTAGTATATTTTTCGTTCTTTAAAAGAGACTACAATAATATGCTTAAATTTTTCTTATTCGGTGAAAAAATGTATTTTAAACGCAAATAATTTCCTGCGGGGGGACGGAATTTCTAAAATTTAAAATATGCCGAAGTAAAAAATTTCTTTCTCTATTACGGGGTTCAATATTTAAAAAAAATTGAAATTCAAATCCGACCATAATTCGAAAAATTTTCTCCATGGCTTAACATGGAGCTGAGGGAATCCAATATGGCTATTATCTACCAGGCTTAATACAGAATAATATGCTTAAATTTATTCTGCATAAGAAAAGGTATTTACTCTGTATAAGCAAAGGTATAATATACTTAAATTTACTATGTATAAGAAAAGGTATTTATTCTGTTGAAAAAAAGGTATATTATACTTAAATTTACTATGTATAAGAAAAGGTATTTACTCTATATTAGCAAAGGTATAATATGCTTAAATTTACTCTGTATAAGAAAAGGTATTTGCTCTGTATAAGCAAAGGTATAATATGCTTAAATTTACTCTGTATAAGAAAAGGTATTTACTCTATATTAGCAAAGGTATAATATGCTTAAATTTCCTCTGTATAAGAAAAGATATTTACTCTGTATAAGCAAAGATATAATATGCTTAAATTTACTCTGTATAAGAAAAGGTATTTACTCTGTATAAGCAAAGATATAATATGCTTAAATTTACTCTGTATAAGAAAAGGTATTTATTCTGTATAAGAAAAAAGTATCACCCTCTGTAAAGGGAATGAAAGTCTACAGTCTTTTAAAGATATCTTAAGGTGTTGAAAATTTAAAATTCTTATTTCAAAAACTTTATAAAAATTAAGCCAGGAGATTAAAACAATCAGAAATTATAATCCTATTTAAAAAATATACAAATCATGTAAAATCAATATTGGAAGAATAAAAATTCAATTAAAAGTATATGTATAATAAAAGCAATATTTTTCAATTAAAAGTAATTTTTTTTCTCCCTGAAAGTGGAGAAAAGTAACCCAAAATCAATCAAAGGATACACCATATGTGACTGACGTTAATACGATGAATATTAAAAATAATAATTATAACAAACACTCTGCATTATTTATTAACATGATTATCTAATTTGCTTTCAATTTTCAATTTATCTCCATAAAATTATTTGAAAATTATATAAACAGAATACACGTTTTCCTGTTTTTTGTTCCTTATGCTTTTATGGGGTTTACGTTAAATTAAATTTAATATATTATTTACGGTAATTCCTTTCAGACTGACGTAACAGCTGTTAAAGACTGTTTATAATTTATTAAATATATATGATTAGCATTAAGAGGAAAGAAGTTCTATATACTCTGTAGATAAATTATTTAATTATGATAGCAGAATAAATCCTTAAAAGTATCAGCTTATTGCTTATCTTAGATTTCAGATAATAGAATTATATATATTTTAATTTAATTTAATATATATTTAGCTGCGTATTGAAAAGAACTGAATAAAATTATGCGCTCAATATTTAAATAATATAAGTTAGATTTCTAATTAGTATCAAATATATATATATATAAACTATAGTCTAAATTTTAAAAGTTATGTGTAGTGTGTTTATGAAACATTCAGAGGGCTGATAGATTTTAAAATGTGTTATTACACATGATTGTTTATATTATCTATATATATAAAACAGTTCCGTAACTGACTCATTCATTCATTCACTGACTGACTGACATACAACGCACAGACCAAACCGCTGGACCTAAAGAGCTGAAATTTTGCATGGCGATTCTTCTAATAGTGTAAGGGCGCACTAAGAAAGATTTTTCAAAATTCTTCTTAGATTTCTTTAAATTAAATTTTTAAGCTATTTTTTAAACTTTTTTTACGTTTGCATTTAAAATAATATATTGAGGGTTATAAAATTTATATCACGAGAAACATCATAAAAATTCCTTCAAAATGAAATTTTTTTCGAATTTTTACCTCTATTTTCTGATTTTTGGTGAATTTTTAAAGATTAATTTTTAGAATTTAATTTATTAAATGCTCATCACATGATTTCTTTTTCTGGTACTTTAAATAAATTTATCGTCACGTACAAATAAAAAATAGACAAAAAAATATTTTTTTCTTGCTAATGCGGCAGACGATTGGACTTTATTTTGTCTATAAAAATATCCCTTACGATTTTTTTATAAATATTTTTTTTTACATCAATTGTATACATTGATCGTCGTATTTATTATAAATATATATATATATTTTTTTTTAATTAATTGCTTACATTGACCGTTGTATTTAATTTCAATGTACTCCGTAGCGAAGCGTGGGTTTTCAGCTAGTTAATAACATATCTAAAGAAATCAATTATTTGGTTAATTTCTTATATTATGTAATTTACCTTCATAGCGGTTTAACGGAGCTAGATGAAAGAATTAAGTGTTTAACGTCCAGACATACTTCACTCTCAACTAATTCATTAGGTCATGTCTCCCTTGTTGTAAATCATTAAGACACACGTTAATGGATACTAATGGAATTGGGTAGGGTTTCGGTCCTGTGAGAACGTGATTGGGATGGGTAATTAAAATTTATTGCAATTCTATCTGCAACCTCAAGAGGCGATTGACTGCCACGAATCTTTGGATATCTTATTTCTGACGCCAATTTTTGTGTTAATAAATATCTTAAATAGTATTAAGGGAAATAGAAGAAAAAGGATCTTTTATCTTAAATGTTAGGCTTGCTTCTTCAAAGAACGACGGGTGAAAATTTATTTTGACTTACTTCTAGTGAATATTTGATAACACAAACATACATATGTATGAATTCATATATCTGAATATTGATAATTCCCTGTTAGTACATTTTGGAACACATTTTATTTCTACTCGCTTTCATTAATCTCAGCACTGATTCTAATAACTGTCAATACCTTTATAAATATATCCCGAAAGATATAAATTGCGTCTGCTAATTCGCACAGGCTTTAGTAGAAGATTATTCATCGTTATGAATCTTTTTTCTTTAATTATTTTTTTATTTCCAAGGACAAGCAGAATACAAAATATGCTATAAAAAGATTAGTGAGAAAAGTACGCACAAAGAACATATAGAAAAAGGAAAATCAGAAGTAATTAATAGCTAGGGGTACGAAAATTTTGAATAAAAAAAATCGAAATTTCGCAAAAAAAAATTACAATATATAAAATTTCGCATGTATTCGAAAGTGTGCAGTTAGAGAGAGCTGTAATTAGAAATAGGAGAAAAGGAAGTTTAAGGATAGAAAACACAAGTTTTATTAGTTTTTATATTTAAATTTTTTTTTTCCTTGGCAAGCCAATTACTATTATTATTATTATTATTATATATATATATATATATATATACTAGCATTATTATCCGGCGTTGCCCGGGTAGATATATAGATGTTAAATTTTTCATGCATTGCATCAAAAAAATACTGGGCTGCACCCCCCGCTCTTCATGTTCATCTGGCCAGACAGAATGCGCTTACCGCGTTTCTACTGAAATGATATACAAACAATAAGAAAGAAAGAAACTTTGAGTCTGCGGACCCTCGTCTGATTTTATTGAGAATTAATAACACCGTGTTGCGGGATTTGCACGTTTTGATTGAATAAGTTTACTGTTTAATTGTATTTGTTAGATACTGTTTAATTAGATTTAATTAGATTTGTTTGATCCACTGTTTAATTAGAAATAAGTTTTAAAACTCACATTTGCCTTTATTACATAATAAAGGCAAATTTACATTTGCCTTTATTATTTATTTTTCCCTAAAAAATGCACTTTTTTCCACATCACCCAAGAGGTAAAGTGCAAGATGCGTTATCCCTTTATTTAATGAAAGTAAGGCGGAATTCTCCTTGAAGCCTATTTTCCTTACTTTTGTCATTCGGTTTTTATTGTCGATAGGCCAAAACCACATAAAAGCAAAATGTAAATCGGTTTTTAATTTTCCCGAGGCCAAAAACTGTTGAAAAAGCGAATTGTAATTCCGTTTTTAATTTTCCTAAAGCCAAAAACCGTAGAAAAGAGCAAATTGTAAATCGGTTTATAATTTTCCCATGGCCTAAAACCGTTGGAAATGCGAATTGGAGTTCGGTTTTTAATTTTCCTAAGGCCAAAAACCGTAGGAAAAGCAAATTGTAAATTGGTTAAATTGTAATATTGTTCCTTGATTCAATTCTTGTTTAAAGAGATTCAATCAAAATGCACTATATTCGATGTCCATTCATTCGGAGATAAGATGTAAAAATTTTCGGCTTGTGTTGCTCTGAATGGATTGAGACGGAGAAATCATGTCATATAATGAAGGAAACTAAGTCTACAGTACTTGTTTATACACAACATTTCTTGTTTTCCAGAAGGAGAGTAAACGTAAAGTTTGTTATCTGCTGCTACTCTTGAACATCCTACATACAATTGACCATGAGCAAAACAGTCCTCCTGTAATTGTAAACCAACGACTTGCAATGTTTGTCCCTGCGATCTGTTAATAGACATGGCAAAACTTAGTCGCACTGGAAATCGTAACCGTTTAAACTGAAATGGAACATCGGAAGTTATTAAAGGTATCCTAGGAATAAATATATTTTCCCCTTTGCCACAACCAGTCTGTACCTGTGCTTCAATGACATGAGATTGTAAAGCCATTATTATAAATCTGGTACCATTACAGAGCTTAGGCTGATCTAAATTTCTTAGAAGAATTATAGGAGCTCCAACTTATAATTGCAGTCTGTGAGGAGGCAGTCCTGGAATATCTAAAGAATTGAGGAACTCCGTAGGGTAATTGGCAACTTCATTTTCATCCATTACTGATCTATAGAATTGTAAATTGTAGGATCACCTGGAATCTTTTGCAATAGCTGTTCGTTGATGGAATGAACTGTAATATCTTTTGGTGCCAATATTGCTCGTTCACACAACCAGGTAACATCTTTGTAGTGGTGAATAAAATTAGGAAATATATTTTCTGTTAATTCACAAACATTTTGAACTACTGTGCTAATTGAAGACATATTAATCTTGTTATGAGAATCGACAGGTGTTTTTCCTTCTCCAAGTTGTACTAAATTCTCAGCAAATAATCCTGAATGTTGATCACCATAAATTTTTGTTCGTATGTTAGTTGTAAGTTTAAAGAGTGTAACATATTGCCACAAAGAGGATGATTTAAGGCATACTCGAATTCATCAGCTTTAGTTCCTTTAGGAATAACTGGCAAAGTCTGACGAAAATCTCCTGATAACAGTTATATCACCCATCAAATCGTTGTTGTTTCTCAAATCCTGTAGAGTTTTGTTCAGTGCTTCTAATGCTCTTTTATGGGCCAATGTACATTCATCTCATACTATAAGTTCACATCTTTAAAAAACCTCTCCCATGCCAGAATTTTCGGTAATTTTACAAACAGCTTCATCGTTTGTAGCTAAATCCAAAGGAAGTTTGAATGCTGAATGAGCTGTTCGACCTCCAGGCAACAATGTAGCAGCTATGCCGGAAGAGGCAACTGCTACAGCAATTTTATTTTGCTTTCGCACATTGGCCAATAATAAGTTTGTTACGAAAGTTTTTCCGGTACCACCTGGAGAATCCAAAAAGTAAATGCCTCCAATCCGCTGTGAGATACTATTCACTATGTTGAGTAAGCATTTCTCTGATCAGGTAGTAACTTGGGCTCATTTTCATTTACATATTGAGCTAAGGAGTTGATGTCATATGAAGTTTCTCTTATAAGTTCTGTAGGCACATTTCTAACATCTGCTCTATTAGTTTGTGGGAGGCCAAATGAAGTTAACTGTGGTCCATCCATTGATGTTATTTTATCTTCTATTGCAATTAAAGCTCTGTTGTAGATATCATCTGTGTAAACTACTTGAAAATTAGGGTTTGCAAGTTGCGCTTGCTGCTTAAATCTTCTGCTAAGTCATCTTTGTATTTGTTCCATAATTCTGAAGGGTTTCCTGTATCACACGTTTTCAGTAGAATAGAAAATAAATCTCTTAAGCGCTTTGGAGATTAGGATACGGCTGCTTCTTGTAATGTAGCATCCCACTGGTTATCATTTTAAGCAATCCACGTTTGTATCACGCCTCTCTAAATGTTTGGCAAATAGTACCATCAACTATTCTAAGGTCTTCAAATTTTTTAGGGCCTTTAACTTCGTGCAGCAAAATTCTAAAAAAACATTCATGTTGGCTTGGATGAATAGTAAAAACTCTACCCAAAGCATTGTCGAATTTTATATCGGATAACCTTCAACTGTGTTTCCTCTTTTTCTTCTATTCCATTTTTTATTGCCCCATGTATAATAAGACGGCAATTGGTGATAGAGTAAAGTTTGAGCAAACGCATCTTCTTGACAATTTAATGAAAGCAGTGAGAGTTGTTTCTCTAGGAGCAAGAGCTTGTTGCGCAGCTGTTCATTTGTGAAATAAACTCTTTGTCCATTTTCTAAATGAACTGATAATTGCTGTACTGCGGGATATCTTCATGAATAGGGAAAGAAAAAATTCTCCAGAAGGCTTCATTGCTACTATGTAACGGCCTTGTTGAAAATTAGTAACTTCATCATGCATATTTTCTTGTAAGCAAACATAGCTGCATCAGAACCCTTGTTAACATACTTGCATACATATTTTATGGACTTTACGGAATTACAAAATTCGACATTATATGAGCATTAAAAATGTTAGTCAAGAGAGGGCAGTATGGAAGTATCCATCTATTATCAATGTTGTCCTACTTGTGTTGTAATGCCTCCGTAATCAGGTTTTCTTTTACGATATGAGAGATACCCATCATCTCCAGTTTGAGTTTCTTTCAAAAAGGGTTTTGGGTACCGTTTTGTACATACGTTGTCTTTCATGCAGGGCGAATTGAAATTTAGAGATCCACATGGGCCATGTACCATTTGAGTTTTAACAATTTCAAGGTGACTCATGTCTACGTTAGGGTCTGGAAGTTCAGCTGAGATAACCGAATCAATCTCATTTAGCTGAATTTTATTCGACATCCAAAGCAAATATGAGCATGAGGCAATCCCCTTTTTTGCCATTCAATGGTGTACATGTGGCATCTACTGGTCCAAAAATTCTCAATTTTATGATCAAATCCATCATTTCAATAATTCAATCGAAAAACCCTCGCTGTAAGGTCATGTCTGTGAATGGATGTTTGTCCAGGTAGTAACTCATCCTTGATTTCTTTCAATTTAGCATTACACGTGAAAGTGATGAACAGATCAGGTCGTCCAAAATTTCGAATATATGTCATTGCATCCTGGGTCCTTTCATGCATGTAACGTGGGCTTCCTGTAAAACTTGATGGAAGAATGCAAAGTTGACCAATTTCTGTTCCAGCAACATCATTTTTTATGGCATCTCTTAAATGGACATATTGATCACATCTTAATTCTTTCTGATGAGTTCTAATGTAGCGTAATCTTTCAGATTTTGTTTTAGCGTACATATCAACAGAAAATTGGTGAAAACGATTTCTAGTCAACATAAGATGATTTGAAGAATCGATACGAACCATAAATCTGTAGGCATAGAAATTCACGCAAGAAACTTTTTTGTTAGAATGTACACTTGATTGGGGTATATCAAAGTGATAACCATCTTCTCCATGGACGAAGAGCAAAGGATATTGCAAGGAATCATAAGATCGATGATTTTCATCTATGAATTGCAGAGTATTGTCTCAAGATTTAATTACAATGTCTCTTTTGCCATGTTCCTCACCAGTAATTATGACAGCCACTTCATTCTGGCAGATTAAATCTTCTAGCATGTTCTAAATGAGGTCTCTTGTCGGAATCAGTAATAATTTTGTGTTCAGCAGTAGGGACATTTTCTAGAGCATATTTAAAACTTTGAATGTAATGATTAGATGCATGAAGCATCTCCTGAAGTTATAGAATGAGCTCAATTTTTGTTGCTGAGTTTGTGCTACACCTGGTTTGTGCTTGATGTTGTAAATCCGAAATGAAAAACAATTGAAGATATATTGGTTGCTTATTTAGCTTTGGTTGCAGTGAACCTATTCTGTGATAAATTTGACCTTGAACTTTGAATGCAGGCATGAAACCTCGCCCAGTGATTACATTTGCCCCGAAAGACGTCATTGCGAATGCAGAATTATAAGCTTGAATGATTTGTAAGAAATGTTTTGAATCAGATGTATTACCTGTAAGTAATGTTCTCAAAGGCTCGAGTGGTTCTGCATTTGCAGGAAATTATACTTTCCCATTACTGCAACACATTCCTGGTGATTCTCTAGACCACTTTTTAGCACCACAGCTGTCACATATTTTCTACATTGATCCAATACTTCCTTAGCAAATGCATAATTACATTCTGGATTAAAGTGAAATGCACATAAACTCCACTGGTCAGCATTCATGGCACAATATCTACTTTGAGTATATCTTGTTCTATCAGCGTGAAGTCGTAGATTACGTTGCACTTTCTTGTTGCCTTCGCACAGCTTGTCTTTCAGCAATACCTTGAAGTCTTCGAATGCGTTCTTCTACTGTTTCGACCGATCTTCGTACACCTCGTCTTTCAGCAATACATTGAAGCCTTCGATTTCGTTCTTCTTCCGTATAGACTACACTTTGTGCTTGTTTTCTTTTCGCATCAGAAGACTTTCCAAACGAAGCACGTTTATTTGGTGGCATTATTAGTTTTTCTCCTTTATTTTAATTAAAGATAAACATTCAGATGCATTTATTCCATTATAATTTTTAAGAGTGTCATCCGTTTAAAAATCCCTTAAAAATAGTCTGCTTCACTTTCCGTATGAAAACGAATCATCTGCAGATTTCACAAAGCAGAGCCAGGAAAGTTGTGCTTATCTGGGTAGCCAGGGCCAAAGGTCATTCCCAACCCTCTTCCTCTCCGCATTGGAATTTGACCCCCTCGTCATCCCCAAACCAACCCCTCTGAACGCAGCTATTCTCCCAACGCAGC